>ML664668.1:0-115657 GCA_007570785.1 Antilocapra americana
TAAACTTTTCTTTATAAAAAATGAAAGAAAAATAAATGAACTATTAATAAATTAGAATTGTATCTTCCTCATCAATTTAACCTTTAAAAATTGTAAAAATAGTCTTGTTTCTTTTCAGTAATCATTTTTCCTTAAAGAGCACCTTGTCTTCCATGCAAACTTCACAAACTCTTTTTGATTCACATTTGCAGAAAAAATTTTAACCTATGCATTTACTTTCAACTTTTCTGTATGCATATATTTTAGAGGTGTCTCTTGTAAACATTGTATTGTTGTTCAGTCGGTCAGTTGTGTCTGACTCTATGATCTTATGGACTGCATCAGGCCAGGCTTCCCTGTCCTTCACTATATCTTGGAGTTTGCTCAAACTTGTCCATTGAGTTGATGATTCCATCCAACCTTTTCATCCTCTGTTGCCCCCTAGGTTGTGTTTTTTAAATCCTATCTGAGAATCTTCATTTTGGTTTTTCATTTCTTTTTTTTAAAAATTCATTTATTTTTTAATTGAAGGATGATTGCTTTCCAGAATTTTTTTTGTTTTCTGTCAAACATCAACATGAATCAGCCATAGGTGTACACATATCTACTCCCTCTCATTTCTTTTCATTTAATCTCTTCATTTCAATTTTCACAGTTTGCATGCAGCATATAGACTACGTTCCTATCCAATAGTATTCCCTCAATTCCCTGAAGTCTCCTTCTCAAGCATGGAATTAGAAAGCCAGGCATACAGTATTATTGAAGGTGGATGAAGTGTTCATTATCCAAAATGTAGGTGAGGCTCCCTTCTTGTTGCTGTCTTCTTCATCTAAGGATTCTTTTTTTTTCCTTCCAGTTTTATTGAGATCTTCAAGTGAAAGCTTAAATTCATATTTAAAGTTAAAGTTATAGCTCAGTTGGTAAAGAAACTGCCTGCAATGCAGGAGATCCTGGTTTGATTTCTGGGTCGGGAAGATCCCCTGGAGCAGGGATAGGCTACCCATTTCAGTATTCTTGGGCTTCCCTTGTGGCTCAGCTGGTAAAGAATCTGCCTGCAATGCGGGAGACCTGGGTTTGTTCCCTGGGTTGGGAAGATCCCCTGGAGAAGGGAAAGGCTACCCACTCCAGTATTCTGGCCTGGAGAATTTCATGAATACAGTCTGAGTGACTTTCACTTTCACTAGAAGAGGAAACACTTTTTAGGCACTTCATTCACTCCTGTAATGTTCATTGTGACTATAGTTTTCTGGAGATAATAACTATCCTCAAAAGTAAGTTTATTTTAGTGTGACTTTCAAGCCAGGTAGAATGTAAACATCACTTATTTTGAGAATTTTGCCTGTGTGGTGAAAAGCATCATCCATTAACACATTGCATTAATATCCATACAAACACATAATTTTAGGAAGTTTATTTACTATTTTACCAGCCCAATGCAGGAGACCAGGGTTTGATTCCTGGGTTGGGAATATCCTCTGGAGATGGGAAAGGCTACCCACTCCAATATTCTGGCCTGGAGAATTCCATGGACTCTATAGTCCATGGGGTCACAAAGAGTTGGACGTGACTGAGCGACTTTCACTTCACTTAAGTAGTTTTTTAAATCTGTTTGCTTAAGAGTACAATATGAATGATATTCATAATGAAGAATATGAAGTGAAGAAAGATCTATAAGCATTCTGAAGTTTCCAAATAGTATTCCATTTTTTTTCTCCAAACTCTACCAGTATCAGGTTGATCTCATCTAGGCAGCACTCTCATGAATTCCTTCACCCACTTATTATTTCAGGGCATATTATGTGCCATGCTCTGAATTGAAAGACTTTTAAATGGCTACAAAGAGAAACTTTCCCTTGAAAAAAACATATTTTACGTTGAAAAAAAATCATAACACATCTCAGATTAGTGTAATTCTTTCAACTCTTTATAATCTCTTTGATTTACATTTTTCAATGTCTTTCAAATAACATTTCAGAATCTCCATGCTGTCCTTTTGCTTTTTTTAAGTCACTGTTAGAACCCATGATGTCTTTCCCCCTAATATTACATCAAAATTACCCCATCTTCATTTTCCTCTTCCTAATGTTGTCAAGAATAGAAAATAAATACTCAGATGTTACAGAATGTTTATTATTAGTGAGGCATTAAATGAATTTGATAAAATCTCAAAGTTATTTTCAATTTTTAAGATGTTATTTCTTAGAAGTTCTGAGCATTGAACTACAATTTCACAGCTTAGCAAGAATAGTGAGTCTAACCCTTCAAGAGTATAATAAAACTAATGGAGTCTTACAGTAAACTTAGAAGAAATTATGTTTCTCCTCTGAGATGTGGCAAATAGTTACAGGCACAAATATCACTGGATTTTTACTTAAATGAGTTTATTTGCCTTGACATCATCATATCCTGCTTTTTAATTCAAATATTACAAGCAAGCATAGTATAAACAATGGATAACCTTATCGATTCTTTGTCTCCTTAGATGATATAAATGTCAAAGTATGTTTTTAGTGAAAAGTAGCTCCTGTAAGTTTAAATGATATTTTCTAAGCTTGATTATTTAGAGACACATGATTTACTTGAATCAACTCTTGCTGTTTTGTGTCCCAAAAATATTTTAAGAAGAACCCACCTATTACTGTAGTATAATGAAAAAAGAAGAGGTGGATTTTTGCACGAACTATATACTCAACCAGATGTACTTGTGATCTTTGAAATATGAAGTCAACTTCATATTTCTTTTATAACTCTGCAAGGGAATTTATAGACTTTAAATTATTAACATAAGGTCTCTTGTTTTGTTATGAATGATGAAGAATCATAAATAAAATGCTGATTAAAATGGAAAAAAAGGTTTCAGTCAAATGGGTCTTACAGATCTACATCAAGATTTTAGTGTATGTGCAATTTAATGATAGATATAATATTTTATACTGTTTATTTTTTAGAAAAAATGTTCCCTTTTTATTAACTATATAGTATCTCACAAAACAATGATGCATGAAATATGTAGAGCTTACAAGGAAAAATTTCAAGATAAAAAGCCTTACATAGATAGCCTTATGTAGATATGTTGATGTCCTAGTTAACCTGAGAGTTTTTACTAATATCTCTGAAAAATATAGAATTACTATATAAGATTTGTGATCTTGCAAATGTTTTAATCTTACTATCTCAATTTCCTATTTATTAAATGGGAATAATTATAGCACTTAACTCATACGAGGTTTTCTGATGATTAAATGGGATGATACAAGCCAAATACCTAGAACTGAGGCCAGCATATATTAAGGACTTAATAGTTGCTATTAATGACTATGTGGTATATTTAGTAATGATAAACTTGATAAATTCACATTTAGTAAGGGATATAGTTAACATCTTAAGTTGGCTATATTGAAGAAGAGGAAAATTTCTCTTTCTTTTTGTGACTTCACTAATGGTTTAGTAAAGAGTATCACCTTTGCTGAAATGTCTCTGAATCCTATATATCTTATTAGAAAGAATAAGAAAAGAATACAGTCAATAATACTTTAGAAGATGTCATTCACTTTAATTTCCCATTATTAGCACAGTTAAAAAACTACCTTCTGCAACCTCAAAACACCTGTCACAAATATGTTGTTTTTTCAAAGTATGCCCCAATGATCATTAGATTCTGAGTCTCTTAATGTCTAATTAAAGCTGTGCCCTAAAAATGGCAGCTTCCTGGACACCAGCCAGATTGAATGAGTCAGAATCTCAGGAGGTGGGACTAACCAGGCTTTCTTTTAAGCAAGCTCCATAGGTGATTTTTATACATAGTAAAGTTGAAGAAATCCTAATCTAGTTATGACATAAGAAATTGCTATCAATTGTTCTGCTTTCTGGCTTTCACAAGAGTGAGGATTTTCCTCTTTTATTAGGTTGGTGAAAAAGTAATTGCTGTTTTACACTGCTGAACTTTGCCACTTGATATTGGAATATATTCTTAAATAAATGGTATACATCAATTTAATGCACATTTCTCACTTTGTTTTCTTGCTAATGACTTACTACTTGCTGTTTGTTTTATATTTATTTTAGACTATAGAAATTATGTTAGACAAAAAGCAAATTAGAGTGACTTACCTATACAAGTTCAAAATGGGTCGTAAAGCAGCGGACACAACTTGCAACATCAACAACACATTTGGCCCAGGAACTGCTAACGAACATCCAGTGCAGTGGTGGTTCGAAAGGTTTGGCAAAGGAGACAAGAGCCTTGGACATGAGGAACACAGTGGCTGGCCATCGGAAGGTGACAACGAACAATTGAGAGCAATCATTGAAGCTGATCTCTTACAACTACATGAGAAGTTGCAGAAGAACTCAATGTTGATCATTCTATAGTTGTTTGACATTTGAAGCAAATCAGAAAGGTGAAAAAGCTCAGTAAGTGGGTGCCTCGTGAGCTGACCACAAATAAAAAAAAACTCATTGAAGTGTTGTCTTCTCTTACTCTATGCCACAACAATGAACCATTTCTCAATTGGATTGTGACGTGTGATGAAAAGTGGATTTTACAGGACAACGGTGATGATCAGCTCAGTGGCTGGACCGAGAAGAAGCTCCAAAGCACTTCCCAAAGCCAAACTCGCATTAAAAATAGGCTACGGTCATTGTTTGGTGGTCTGCTGCCTGTCTGACCCACTGCAGCTTTCTGAATCCCAGTGAAACCACTACACCTGAGAAGGAGGCTCAGCAAATCAGTGAGACGCACCAAAAACTGCAACATCTGCAGCTGGTCAACAGAATGGGCCCAATTCTTTTCCATGACAATGCTCAACTGCATGTCGCAAAACCAATGATTCAAAAGTTGAACGAATTGGGCTACAAAGATTTGCCTCATCCACCATATTCACCTGAGCTCTTACCAACCAACTACCTCAACAACTTTCTGCAGGCAAAAATTTTCCACAACCAGCAGGAGGCAGAAAATGCTTTCCAAGAACTGGTTGAATTCTGAAGCATGGATTTTTATGCTACAGGAATAAACAAACTTAACTCTTGTTGGCAAAAATGTGTTGATTATAATGGTTCCTATTTTGATTAATAAAGACGTGCTTGAGCCTAGTTATAATGACTTTAAATTCATGGTCCAAAATTGCAATTATGTTTGTACCAACCTAATACAAATAACTTTTGATTTTCATCTTGGATCAGTCAAGGAAATGAACAGTGATTACTGGCAGCAATTCTGAGGCTGGAAATGGAGACCCAAACCTGTTATAGAGCAGAAAGACATACATCAGAAAGTTTTTTTGTTTCTTTAGATAATGCATTTGAGTGTAATTTCTCCTACTGTAAGGTAAGATACACTCATGAATTTTATGTTTCCTTATCTGAGAAACCCCACCTGTCTCTTATGACATCTACCAGAGAAATAAGGATTGACAGTTTTTTACAAGGGTTGATTGATATCTTTTGAGATAAAATGGTAACAGAACACTTGCAATTTATTATACTGCATTAAAAATATTATTACAATAAGGACAGGAGATCTACCCTCAACAATTTTTTAAACTTTTTTAAAATTTATTTTTTAATTGAAGGATAATTGCTTTACAGAATTTTGTTGTTTTATGTCAAACATCAAGAAATATATTATTGTTGACTATAGCTGCATTATTGTATGCAAAATTTCCAGAGCTTATTCATATTGTTTAACTGAAATTTTATGCCCACCGGTTAATAACTTCTCATTTCCGCCTTCCTCCAGCCCCTGGTGACAATTATTTCACACTTCGACTCTATGAATCTATTCAAATACTTTATGTAAGTGGAACTGTGCAGTATCTGTCTTTCTGTGACTGTCTTATTTTACTTAGCACAACGTCCTCAAGGTTCATGTCAATGCACATGGCATAATTTCATACTTTTTTAAGACAGGATAGTATTCCATTGTTGTGTACAGCACATTTTCTGCATCCAATCATCCACCAACAGACATTTAGGCTGTTTCTACATCTTGACTATTGTGAACAGTGCTGCAATGAACACAGGCATGTTTTCAATATTATCTCTTCAAGATCCTGATTTCTATTCTTTTGGATAAATACCCAGATTAACCTAAAAGTGATTTTGATAAACTGACAATCTCTAAAGGGAACAGATTATTTACTAATGCTGCTAAATTTGTATCCTACAAATATTTACCACATTAAAATTATTCTTAATGTTTTACAGATTATTACCTCCAATAATTGTCAGCAAATTTGGAAAACTCAGTGGCCACAGGACTGGAAAAGGTCACTTTTCATTCCAATCCCAGAGAAAGGAAATGCCAAAGAATGCTCAAACTACCACACAATTACACTCATCGCACACACTAGTAAAGTAATGCTTAAAATTCTCCAAGCCAGGCTTAAGCAATACATGAACCGTGAACTTTCAGATGTTCAAGCTGGTTTTAGAAAAGACAGAGGAACCAGAGGCAAATTGCCAACATCCACTGGATCATCAAAAAAGCAAGAGTTCCAGAAAAACATCTATTTCTACTTTATTGACTATGCCAAAGCCTTTGACTGTGTGGATCACAATAAACTGTGGAAAATTCTGAAAGAGATGGAAATACCAGACCACCCGACCTGCCTCTTGAAAAACCTGCATGCAGGTCAGGAAGCAACAGTTAGAACAGGACATGGAACAACAGACTAGTTCCAAATAGGAAAAGGAGAATGTCAAGGCTGTATATCATCACTCTGCTTATTTAACTTATATGCAGAGTACATCATGAGAAACACTGGGCTGGAGGGAGAACAAGCTGGAATCAAGATGACCAGGAGAAATATCAATAGCCTCAGATAGGCAGATGACACCACCCTTATGGCAGAAAGTGAAGAAGAACTAAAGAGCCTCTTGATGAAAGTGAAAGAGGAGAGTGGAAAAGTTGGCTTAAGGCTCAACATTCAGAAAACTAAGATCATGGCATCTGGTCCCATCACTTCATGGCAAATAGATGGGGAAACAGTGAGAGACTTTATTTTTCTGGGCTCCAAAATCACTGCAGGTGGTGATTGCAGCCATGAAATTAAAAGATGCTTACTCCTTGGAAGGAAAGTTATGACCAACCTAGATAGCATATTAAAAAACAAAGACATTACTTTGCCAACAAAGGTCTGTCCAGTCAAGGCTATGGTTTTTCCAGTAGTCATGTATGGATGTGAGAGTTGGACTATCAAGAAAGCTGAGCATCAAAGAACTGATGCTTTTGAACTGTGGTGTTGTAGAAGACTCTTGAGAGTCCCTTGGCCTGCAAGGAGATCCAACCAGTCCACCCTAAAGGAGACCCTGGGTGTTCACTGGAAGGTCTGATGTTGAAGCTGAAACTCCAATACTTTGAATACCTGATGTGAAGAGCTGACTCATTTGAAAAGACCCTCATGCTGGGTAAGATCGAGAGTAGGAGAAGGGGATGACAGAGGATGAGATGGTTGGATGGCATCACTGACTCAATGGACATGAGTTTGGGTGGGCTCCAGGAATTGGTGTTGGACAGGGAGGCCTGGTGTGCTGCAGCTCATGGGATCATAAAGAGTTGGACATGACTGAGCGACTGAACTGAACCTCCAATAATATAGATACTCTGATATTACTTAGTGTCAACTTTATAAAATTATACGAAACACTGGTAGTCATTCAGATAATGAGTGCAAATGGTAAATTTATAGTTGTGATGAACTGGATATAGAGATATTTAAATAAGATTATCAAAGTTAAATTTTAACTAACATTGATCTGATTGGTTTCTTTTACACACTATAAATATGCAACATAAAATTCATAAATCAATGTAAAATGATTTTGTGGTGAAGAATTGATTTCATGATGTCTTAAATGATGACAGTTATATTCTTAGCAGGGGGAATTATATATTAATTTGAGTATAGTATATTCTACTGCTAGCTTAAAGTGATGAACAAGGTCAACTGTGAGTATCATTACCAATAAATAATAGAGACATGCAAGGGGATTCCTTTTAAATTGGGATATTAGTGTCTAGCAAGGCAATAAATAGATGATCAGTATCCAGAGAATGACCTCAAACAGGTCTGGGGAAAGTACAAGACTTCAGGTGCTGGCATTCACTAAGTCATGGAAATTCTAATGAAATACTGCCACGACTAGGGATATTTTGTCATTTCGTAAAATGACTCAGAGAAAGTTTCTTTGTATACTTAGTCCTCTCCTGTTCTATTCCAGTTGTAGCCTGCTGTCACCTCTTATTCAAAATGTCTCACCGTGGCAATGGGGATGGTGGTGTTGTGACTATGAGTCAGAGGCAGGTATGATTTACTCCAGTGCCAGGTAGCTTCTTGGCTATCCTGCTTCTCTCCAAACTGCAGCCATAGTTGAATCTGTAATCATCCCTCTTCTCCATGAGTGGAGTTTTTACACCTATCTGATTACTGCACACGTCATGACTGTTTGCCAGTTCCTTAAGATCAGCAGTGCTCGTTGCCCACCTCCTCACAGAGGCAGGCTGTTGTTCTGTACAGGAGCTCCAGGAAGAGAGTGTTGGTCGAGTTTCTTGCCCCTCCCACATGGTTGTTGCTTTCCTCCTGGGCCTGCCCTGCAACGGCTATTTCTCAGGACTCTTTCCAGTCTTTTCTGCAAGCACCTGGTGGGGTTTGCTGAGAAAGGACATGCAAGGAGACACTGATTCTTCCAATTTCTGATGCTCTCAGGGGTTTCACACTGTCTTACCAGGCCACACTTGGTCTTCACCAACTGCCCTTGGAGCTGAACTCTCCTTATAGATACCTGGATTATGTCTACTCTGGGTAAGTCATGGGTTCATCGCTTATATCTCCCTAATGCCATAGTCTTTCCTTGGACTTGGGACCAGTGACCTCAGCTTCCTGGTAGTTCAAGAAATGTCATGTAACAAGTTGTTCTGGCTCTTTTATACTATAAGGGCAGAAGCAGCAATCTTTTCAATGGTTTAAAAGCCAGCATGGATGGAAGCCAAAACTATTGCTTATATAGTTTTAATTTTAACAAATGGAGTAAAAAAATCCACATTTCTAACAGCACTTTTGACAATAATGTCACCTTCTTTTTTTTTTTTACTTATAGTACTCTTTCTTCTGGGCTAAAAATTATACAGCATATAGAAATACTTTATAATTATCAGATTATTTTCCTTACAGAGGGAAAAAAGCACTTTTTTCCCCCTCTGTGTCTCTTACAAGGTAACCTACAGTTGCCATTAGAGAAGAAGTTTTAAATGTATAATACCAAATCATCTGATAAAAGTGATGTAATAAAGCTTGGCTATTGCTCTGTTAGAATTTTAACAGTAATGTTGCTTGTGTTTCCTGAAGATACTGATTTCTTTTTCCCAAATTAAAAATGAAAAGCAGAAAATCTCTATCTAAAACAAAAACATGAAAGTATAAATTTCTTGCATATCATTTTACACAAAAGTTGCAGGGCATAGTCCAGAAAGTTATAGGTAATGTAAATATATTACCTGTATTCATTTGGCTTGGTAATTATTATTAAATGTGAAGTCTTTATTGAGGCTATGCTGGAATATAGTAGCAAAAAAAACAGCAATGTCAGTGTTGTGAAATTGATTGTGTACTAGATATTGCATCATTTCATCAAAGAGTTGAAAGATATATTAGTAATGTTTACCTACAAATATCCTTAAGGAACAGGGCTTCCTAGGAGGCTCAGTGGATGCAGGAGATGCAAGAAACATGGGTTTGATCCCTGGGTCAAGGAAGATCCCCTGGAGTAGGAAATGACAACCAGCTCCAGTATTCTTGCCTGGAGAATTCCATGGACAGAGAAGCCTAGCAGGTTACAGTCCATAGGGTTGCAAAGAGTCAGACATGATTGAACGATTGAGCACATGAACGCGTGTGCAGACACACACACACACACACACACACATGCACACCCCTAAGAAGTACAATGATGTAACTGTATGGATATATATTATAGATATTCTATAGGGTCCACTCCCCAGTATCTACTTAGTAGATCATTGGAGATTGGCTGTGTGCTTTTCTTTTTCAACTGGATCATTTGTTGATATTTTACTTTTATTCAAAGATTTCTTTCTCTGTATCTATCACCTACATTATCTTCATACATAGGGTCTAAGGTTTCTTTTGCTTTTATTTCATTTTGTTTTGTGAGCCACCTTTTCGCTTTGTGCATTCTTATCTTCCCCTGCCCACTGGGAGAGATTGATGGAAAAGGACTCCACTCTATTTCATAGGGGAAATACAATGAAATGTGACTCCACTGTGATTGAGTGCTGCTCCCACTATCAGGGCACTAATTTCTTAAGGACTTATAGGACAAGATCAGCATCTTGATACTAAAGGTAACTTTCATCATACTAATTTTCAAGTTAATAAACCAGTGAACCTAATTATAATCAGAAAAGCTTATATTCTTCATCCATTCCAACTCTCTCATATTACATTTAACTATATCTTCATTGTCTATTTCACATATTTATTCTAGGTCTAGAATGTTAGATATCAATCTGCAAATTTTAGGATAAATAAAATTTATTTTAGATATTATCACATTACAAATGTGCAACGAATACACATAAATTTGAGCACACTTATCAAGTTTACAGTTTAGGTGGATATATGTATTATTTATGCCATGAAACATAGTACTGACATAATAAATTTAAAATCTCTTACTTGTATTTGAGTCCCCTTTTCACACAGAATGAATTTATATTTTCTGTGTATCCAGCTTAATAAAAGTATAATATATGACATATCTGTGAGGAACCTAAATATTCCTATCTATTTGGACTCACTTTCCGGGTGGCTCAGATAGTAAAAAAATCTGCCTGCAATACAAGAGATGTGGGTTCGATCCCTGGGTCAGGAAGATCCCCTGAAGGAGGGAATGGCAACCCACTCCAGTGTTCTTGCCTGGAGAATCCCACGGACAGAGGAGCCTGGTGGGCTACAGTCCATAGTGTCACAAAGAGTCAGACACAACTGAGTGACTAACACTCACTTTTCACTTTCACGGCTCCAGAGTACTTGAAAGCTAAGGCACAAGGAAAATATTAATACCATGTCTTCATGTGATTACTGTCTGTACAGGTAAATTATGCTTTATTTCTCACAAGATCACTAACAATTTCCCCTCCATCTATATAGAAATATACAAATATGCATGCTATTAAAATGTAATCTTATATTTAAGCTTAGTTTTTAGATAATACAACTATATTGTTTCTTCACAATTAAAAATACAATAGTCTGTTAATTTTATAAGTGAAAGAGCAATTTAAAAATAAAATTTGGAATATTTTACTAAATTGGTTTAAATAAACAATAAGGCATGTTTGAATAAGTAGTTTGAGTAATGATTATTTGAATAAGAAAAATCTTTAAAGCAAAAACAGCATATTTGTTATCATGTCACAAAAAGAATACAAAATTATTATAAAAATAGGCATTATTATTGCCACAATGACCAATTCACATGTTCACAATTACCAGTTGAATTAGTCATATTTTTGGAGCAGATTTCCTATGTGCTAATCTGGTCTTCTTTAGTCCATATCCTTCACATACAGAAAACAATAGCATCTTTTTATATATTATTTAGTACTCATCACCATTATCTTGTATATTCTTTACCAGCTACCAGTTACCCCCTTTTTAGCAGGCAGCATATGCATGTGTGTTTCATATGAATGTGAGGCTTCCCTGGTGGCTCAGTGGAAAAAAAGCCTGCCTGCAATGTGGCAGACCCAGGTTTGATCCCTGGATCGGGAAGATTCCCTGGAGAAGGAAATGGCAACCCACTCCAGTATCCTTGCCTGGAGATTCCCATGGACGGAGGAGCCTGGTGAGCAACAGTCCATAGGGTTCCAAAGAGTTGGACATGACCGAGTGACTTCACTTTACTATATGTATATATATCCATGCTTTTATAAGATATTTATTTATGTATAAATGTGACAGGTAATGACAAGATAATACATACCAAGGAAGCTTTACATTTCATGACATAGCTTATTTTCTGTTATCTCAAGTTTGATCATATAATCTAAGAGACAAAGTAACTGGAAATATTTCTCTCTAGGAATGAGGTGGAGAATACTTGTAGAAGTCATACTGACTGGTAATTTTTTTTTGAACAATGATATCTCAGAACTGACAGATTGTGCAGTGTTTTTAAGAGGAGTTCAGGTAACGGTAAAGAAGATGTCTAGGATAAGAGAATCACAATCATGAATCTTTTTTAAACCATTAAGTAAGTAAGTGTTAGTCACTCAGTCATGTCCAACTCTTTGTGACCCCATGGACTGCAGCCCACCAGGCTCCTCTGTCCATGAGATTTTCCAGGCAAGGATACTGGAGTGGGTTGCCATTTCCTTCTCCAGGGGACCTTCCTAACCCAGGGATCAAACCCAGGTCTCCTGAACTGCAGGCAGATTCTTTACTGGCTGAGCTACAAGGGAATAGAAATACACTTTCCTGGAGTTGTAGAGTGCTGATTGTTCATTTACTTCTCTTAATAGTGCATCATTTGAGTAATGTTTTATGAGTACTCAGTTCTTATATCTGCTCTTTTCACTTAGTGGTTACACTCCCAAATGACAGTAATTAAAATTATTAATAGGTTTATAAGACATAGATTGTGATTCTGTCAACAGTGAAAAGAGGTAAATACGTAATAACTGTAATTTCTACTTTCAGCCTACTTTAATTTCTTCCTGTCTCTTTGTGATTTCCTTTAGATTTTAAGAAACAGGATTGAGGCCCTGTGCTGCAGCCTTGCTTGTATAAATACAAGCTTGGATAAAATACATTTAAAGAAATAGAAAAATGGACATAAATTAGATATAATGCCCAAACATCTTTTATAATCAAGTAAAAGGCATACATTACATTTAAATTATAGCATTTTACTCATAAAGTTGGCATCTAATTTTGACTCTAAATAATTGAAAATACTTTACCTAATTTTTCCAATATGAGATTTTTCACTTGAAATAAAAAATATACCACCAACCAA
Source organism: Antilocapra americana (assembly GCA_007570785.1). Classification (NCBI taxonomy): domain Eukaryota; kingdom Metazoa; phylum Chordata; class Mammalia; order Artiodactyla; family Antilocapridae; genus Antilocapra; species Antilocapra americana. Next base: position 13,021 of record ML664668.1, read on the forward strand.
AATGCAAGACATAACATTTTGAACAAGCCACTGATTGTTCTTTCAAGTTTTTTCCTTTAAAATATATATCAAGATGTTGATATGAGCACTTTATCTTCTCAGGTAAGCATTTTGGTAATCAAATGTTTGACTCTGGTACTAGTGAAGTGAGTTTTGTTTATGACACTCATTATTGTGAGATGTACCTGATGCCTGCTAGGAAGCCAAGCTTAATACCACAATGTTTGCGTTTAGTGTAATAACAGCAAAAAAGGTAAACAGAAGTCAAAAGTGCTAAGATAACAGCAAGGCAGCATCTTTCTCTCTCTTGCATCTAAAGAGATGATTCTTCTGAGATCCATATGCTGCTAAGCAAGTGGTATTTGCTTTTAAGCTACTGATAGTTGCTACTAATAATTAGTGAAAGGTCTGCTTGAAACAAGTTCAGCTTTAGGATTTGGTTTTTTTGGCCAAACTTGTCTGAAAGTAAATTTATTAAGGACAGAAACTGCATGTGGTGTTGGAGAAGACTCTTGGGAGTCCCTTGGACTGCAAAGAGATCCAACCAGTCCATCCTAAAGGAGATCAGTCCTGGGTGTTCATTGGAAGGACTCATGTTGAAGCTGAAACTCCAATACTTTGGCCCCCTCATGCGAAGAGCTGACTCATTCGAAAAGACCCTGATGCTGGGAAACATTGAGGGCAGGAGGAGAAGAGGATGACAGAGGATGAGATGGTTGGATGGCATCATCGACTCAAAGGTCATGAGTTTGGGTAAACTCCAGGAGTTGGTGATGGGCAGGGAAACCTGGTGTGCTGCATTCCATGGGGTTGCAATGAGTCAGACATGACTGAGCAACTGAATTGAACTGAACTGAAACTGCATGTAAGTATAGAAGGATAAAACCATCTTGATTTGAATTTCAGACAGTGAACTTAGTCTCCATTAACTGCTCTGATATCTAAGTCTTAAGACTTCTCAAAAAATTAATATGATGACCTCACATAATCCCAGTGATGAAAACTTTATTTTTCAACTGACTTCCAGGTGAACTAAACTGGAATGAGCCTAATTCACATCAAAAGGGAAATTCCTATAGCAGTATTTCATTAAATTCAAGGGAAAAAGAAAACCTATGTTTATATATTATTTAAAAAGCAAGTTGACCAGAAAATTGAACATATAATTCCTTGCAAGGACAAAAATATCTTCTCTAATTTGCTTCACTTACATCTATTTTATTTTACTTTGATCTTAGTTTTATTAACTTTGATCTAAGTATTTCAATGATAAAAGAATATAAATGAAACATAACTGAAGGAGTTATGAGAGGGTAGTTTTAATATTTTATAATAATGTCTATTCCTATCACTTTAATAAAATTTTCATTTTTTGACAATTAAACAAGTTGCTGAAGTTGCTCTCCCCACAAGTCAATCCAGTACAACACAGATAATTTTATACCATCAACAGTCATAGGATCTTTCATACTTGAAAGGCAGGAACATTTTTTAAACAAAAAACAAAGTAGGCAGGGTACAAGTTGGTTAGGAATATACTTCAGCTATTTTAACAGTGACCAAAACAGAGTACCAAAAAGGACAGGCTTTTTTCTCTTCTGTGTAAAATACTTTGGCCATCTGTTGTGAAGAGCCAACTCACTGAAAAAGACCCTGATGCTGGGAAAGAGTGAAGGCACAAGGAGAATGGGGTGGTCAAGGATGAGATGTTTAGATAGCATCACCAACTCACTGGTCACGAGTTAGAAGAACTCTAGAAGATGGTGGAGGACAGAGCAGCCTGGTGTGCTGCAGTTCATGGGGTCTCAGGGGGTCAGACACAATTTAGTGACTGAACATGTAAAAGCCTGGACTTCTCTGTGGTTTAGGGAGTGTAATGCCTCTGTCCCTTGAGATTATCAGGGATTCAAGTTTTTCTTGCTGCTCTACCATCCACTAAGTTGTCCTCATTTCCATGATCTATTGCACAGCCACATCTGCAGTGAAGAGCAAGCTGTTTACCTTTAAAGTCATAATCTAAAGAAGCATACATTATTTCTACCCACATCCCATTGGTCAGAACTCAGTCATATGGATACACCTAGCTGCAGCTGAGGCTAAGAAATGTCTTGTGGCATGATCAGACAGAAATGAGGGACCTTCTATATTTAAAAAGGGAAAGGAATGTGTTTTTGAAAAAATATTTTTATAGATGAATACTCAGGCTAACCTAGTGGATACAGTCTTGGAACTTCCATGATTACCCACTTCAAGATCAAAGTGTTATATGCTGTGTGCTTTTTAGCTCTTAGTGCTATGAAAACTAAAATGCTTTCTACCTTGGTGGTCCATTTTACTGGGTGCCAGTGAATGTATGCTGGAAGTAGTCTAAAAGATATCCTTTTCTTAGAGCATGTTCGTGTTTGTGCAGGTTTGCTTAAAAACCATTCTGTGTAAATCAGCTCCTTAGGTTTGGGGTAGGGGCTCTGCGCTTCCTTCTTGGCTGTCAAAATAATTCTACCAAGATAGTGTTCCATGGTCTAGCTTAGCAAAAGTAGGAGATAGCAAACAGCTTTATTGGTCATCTGCTTAGATTCAGTACATTGTCTTATTATAGTGTTTAATAGAACATTACTGGCCGGAAAACATGGGTGAAAGAAAAAATGTAGTAGTTCAATTCCCAATGTATACTTAAGTTTTTGTTTTCATTTTTAAAGTAAAAATAAGACTCTTTACTAACTTTTCAGTTGGCTCTTTTGGTTTTAAAGGATGAGCTACAGGCTGTGTGTTTTTCTGTACCAACATGGCACTTATTAAATACTTTTGTACCATGAAAGATAAAAAATAAAAAGGGAAAGGAAAGAAACATTGGGGACACATTTAGCAGTCTCTGTCACACTTTACTTACTATGGATTTATAAAATCTGTCTATATATCTATCTAAAAGTCCTTATTAAGAAGCTATTATACATGAAGTATTTTTCTGTATCTGGTAACACAACAGTGAGGGAAGCGTTTGCCTTTATACTCATCTCTTTCCTACAATCAGATTGGTGTCCCCACTGTTTAGGATAGAGCCCCAGTCAGTTTCTGGTTGTATGTCAAATCCCCAAGAGACAAGAAGTCTTCTCTAAGCTCTGGTGTACTGGAATAGGAATAGGGTGACTAGTAATCCCATTTTCTTCGTGACTGAGGCATTTCCCAGGACACAGAACTTACAGTGAGTACTGCAAGCTTCTTGCAAACTATACTCTTCACAATACACATGGTAGAGTTCAGGGACTATTCAATTTTGTTAAGGCAATAAATGAAAAAAAAAATCAGAGTAATTCTTCTCCCATCTTTATTGAAACAGATGAAAGTAATGATTTTTTCTTAAAAGTAAAGGAATTATAGAATGAATATCTCCTGTTATATGCACACAACTATAATTGATAGATTCTTAGAAATTATACAGTTTGATATTTCACACAAATTACTTTCTATTTATTTACCAACTAGACCTTAGTAATATGTATTTTGCAAAGAAGACAGTATTATCAGACTTTACAATTAAATTTTAATAAGGATATTCTAAGAGTATTTTTCCATCTGTTTGAGTCAATTTTAATTTTATAAGTACAAACCAGGTCAGATTAATCATATAGGACTTATAGTTATAAATAAAATTGGAATATATCCACATGGAACATACATACTATTCTATTGTCAATTTTTCTCAATTACTCTTTAAGGAATTATTTCTTCAAATGAAAATTGGACAGATGGAAACCAATCCATCCTATCATGGAAATATTATAACCTGGATCCAGAACTTGCTTTACTAAAATAATTAGCAAAATTTAAAAAACATAATATTGAATAAATGGAACCCCATAAGCCTTCCTTTTTTTAGCTAATAGCAAAAACTGATTAATACGAAAATTAGGGAAACAGATATTAGAGTTGTTTCCCTGAGAGTTCAAACATGTAACCCTTAACTGCCAATTTTATGGGCTAAGACAAATTTCAGTGCTTTGTGGTTAAAATGAAACCAAATTTTACTAAGCAGACAGAGGACATGTATAGTACCCCAGGAATGACCAGTCTCATTCAAATGTGAAAAGATTGTTTTCTGTTATCCTGCTACACTTAAGTGAAGTTTAATGGTTGGTTAACTTTCATTGCAGAATCTTAACCAGGGTTAAGTGTTCAAGGCTTGATTCTATTGGAAACCTATCCTGATAAAGAAAAATGGTTCTATATATACAGGAAGATAGAATGAATGTTTGTATATAGGAACCACTGTAACTCACTACTGCCTTGTACACTTTCAGAATTATTAAGTTTCTTTTCTCTTACTGCTCCACCATCCACTAAGTTGTCCTCATCTCCATGATCTATTGTAGAGTCTTCTTGTAAAGTGAAGAAATATTAAATCTGATAATAGGAATTGATTAAAAGTTACTACCTAAACTATTTGAAAGTTGCTAAGAGAGTAGTATTCTTGCCTGGAGAATCCCAGGAACAGAGGAGCCTGGTGGGCTGCCGTCTATGGGGTCGCACAGAGTCGGACACGACTGAAGTGACTTAGCAGCAGCAGCAGCAGCAGCAGCAAGAGAGTAGTAGATCCTGAAAGTTCTCATCAAAAGGAAAATTATGTAATTGTATAAGATGATGGATGTTAACTAAACTTACTGTGGTAATCATTTTGCAATCTATTTAACTCAAATCATTATGTTGTGCACCTTAAACTTCTACAGTGTGTGCATTCTAAGTTGCTTCCGTTGTGTCTGACTCTTTTGTGATCCCACTAACGGTAGCCCACCAGACTCCTCTGTCCATGGGATTTTTCCAGGTAAGAATGTTGGAGTGGGTTGCCATTCCCTCCTCCAGGAGACCTTCTTGACCCAAGGATCGAACCCACATCTCTAGGTCTCCTGCACTGGCAGGCAGGTTTTTATCACTAGTGCCACCTGGGAAGCCCCAAACTTACACCGTACTGTATGTCAATTATATTTTGCTGGGGCTCAGTGCAGGCCACCCCCAAATGTACTGCAATGGCATATTTATTATTTTGAATTAAAATTACTAAAGAATCGTCCATGCAAGAGGGATACTCTGGCACTACTCTCTGGTTCCTAGAAAGTAGGAAACAAAACCTCTCATGTGAAAGATACTCTCCCTGAATCTGGAGGCAAAAGGGCATCCTTAGAACCATAGATGCAGAACTCAGGCAGAGAAGCCTGTATACACAAATTGTGTTTCTTCTTTAACTGACTACCCCAAACCCAAATTCTGTTTAGATTCTTCACTGCTTAAGCACCCAAAGCCTAAGTTCTTTGTGTTATTAGAAATTTGTCTAAAATGTATAAAGCTGCCTGCTTTGGTCACTTCTTAGGCCCAGTTTTTATGGAATCTCCATGCACATGAATTAAAATTTGTTTCTTTTTCTCCTGCTCATCTGACTTGTGTCAATTTTATGATTAGCCCAACCACAAGAACTCAAGAGAGGAAATGGGGAAATTTTCTCCTCCTCAGCAATCTCAATAAAACATTTTTTTTGTTACTACCAAAATGGAAAAAAAAACAGCACTTTCTCCTAGATGAACAGAATCTATAAGTAAACTTCCAATATCATTTTTGAAAGGCAAAACAGAAAAATGTATGTGTGCGTCCTAAATCGCTTCAGTCATGTCCGACTCTATGAGACTCTATGAACTGTAGTCTACCCGGCTCCTATGTCCGTGGAATCATTCAGGCAAGGTTCCCACTTTATTCTCCAGGGGATCTTCCCGACCAGGGACTGAGCCCACATCTCTCATGACTCTTGCATTCAGAGGCAGGTTCTTTACCACTAGCACCACTGGGGAAGTCCAAACAGAAGCATAATCTTTCTCAAGTAGTTCTTGAAAACATGTTTCGATATGGTCCTAATTTTTCTGTTTTATTGCTTTTTATAATGAAAAATAACACTAAATGCTAAAAATAGCTATATACAAAGAGTACAGGCTTATCTTCACCCATCATTTCCTCTGAAATATTTTCTTCTCTGCTTGGTACTACCAAATTCAACAAGCTCATTATTTTAAGGCTAAAGACACTTTAATTTGTGAATATTTTGTTCTCCTGAAGCAAGTCTTGCCATAGGGAAGAGGGGTTGATCAGTTCTCACCTGAATTTAGGAGAAGGCAATGGCACCCCACTCCAGTACTCTTGCCTGGAAAATCCCACGGACAGAGGAGCCTGGTAGGCTGCAGTCCATGGGGTGGCTAGGAGTCGGACATTCCTGAGCAGTTTCACTTTCACTTTTCACTTTCATGCATTGGAGAAGGAAATGGCAACCTACTCCAGTGTTCTTGCCTGGAGAATCCGAGGGATAGGGGAGCCTTGTGGGCTGCTGTCTATGGGGCCGCACAGAGTCGGACAGGGCTGAAGAGACTTAGCGGCAGCAGCAGCACCACCTGAATTTAATGTTCTTCTCAGTCTTTAAGGTACATGAAATTTTGATGAATCAGCTGACCTCTGCCTGTCTGGGTTCCTTAAAGGCACTTGGCAATAATGTGATTCTTTTCCCTATCCTTATTCTAAGGGTGTGATCCAACTTCCCTGCACTCTCCGTCTTTCTGCTACCCTTCCCTAATGATAGCTTGAACGGTGAACAATGTCCACCATTGGATGAACAATGCTGGATTCATAATTTCCAAATAAGAAGACAAGGGACCGGGCTTGATCACTCAAGAGCTTTTGTGCAGCAGAGTTTTATTTTTGTGCAGCAGGGACAGAGAAAGCTTCTGACATAGACATCAGAAGGGGGATGGAGAGTGCCTCCCTTGCTAGTCTTAGCAAGGGAGCTATATACTTTTCAATTGGTTATTAATAATAAATCAAAAGAATGTCTTAAGATTGTAAAGATCTTACCAGACCCACTCCCACAATATATATTTTAAGATAACAGGATTAGAACTAACAATAGAAAGATCTTACCAGACCCAATTCCATAATATACATTTTTTAATTAATTAATTTTTTATTGAAGGATAATCACTTTACAGAATTTTGCTGTTTTCTGTCAAACCTCAACATGAATCAGCCATTGGTATACATATATCTCCTTCCTTTTGAACTTCCCTCTCATCTCCCTCCCCATCCCACCCCTCGAGGTTGATCTGATACAGAGCCCCTGTTTCCTGAGCCATACAGCAAATTCCTGTTGGCTATCTATTTTACATACGGTAATGTTAAGTTTCCAGTTAATCTTTCCATACATCTCACCCTCTCCTCCCCTCTCCCCATGTCCATAAGTCCATTCTCTATACCTCTTTTTCCACTGTTGCCCTGTAAATAAATACTTCAACATCATTTTTTTAGATCCCATTTTAAGATGACAGGATTAGTCAGAAGGTTCTCAAGAAGGAGAAACATGTCCTCAAGCAGGATACATTGTAATCACTGGCACAGAGCTTAAGGAAAAATATATCCTTGAGTAAGATGAGTTGTTTTGTTGTACAATCATCAGCTTTGGGCTTAAAAAAAATTTTGTCCTTTTCTTCTCCTTGAGAACTTTAGACCCCTATCTCCTCTTCTAGAGCTCCAGACTCCTCTCTCCTTCTTGGAGGCCCTGGACTTCTTATCAACCTGCCTAGGAATTGACTCTCTCACTAATCAACTCTACCTCCACTCCCACTGGTTTATCTTTTTTTTTCCAAGTAAACTATAGTTGACTTACAATGTTATATTAGTTTTAGGTGTGTAATATAGTAATTTGATATTTTTATAGCTTACATTGCAGACTTCCCTGGTGGCTCAGATGGTAAAAGAGTCTGCCTACAATACAGGAGACCCGGGTTCAATCCCTGGGTTGGAAAGATTCCCCTGGAGAGGAAATGGCAACCCACTCCAGTATTCTTGCCTGGAAAATCCCATGGACAGAGGAACCGGTAGGCTACAGTCCATGGGGTTGCAAAGAGTCAGACATGACTGAGCGACTTCACTTTCACACTGCATACAAAGTTATTATAAAATACTGACTATTTCTTGTGCTGTGAACTGTAAATTATTATAAGAATAATTTACATTCTTGTAAATTATTTATTTTATAACTGGTAGTGTATAGCCGTTAATAATTCCTTTACCTAATTTCCCCTGTTCTCACTGCTCTCCCCTCTAGTAACCACTAGTATGATCTGGATCTATGAGTGCATCTGTTTTATCATATTTATTTCTTTTTTAGTTTTCACATATAAGTGAAAACATACAGTATTTATCTTCCATTGTCTGCCTTATTTAAATAAGTATAATACCCTCCAGGTCCATTCATGTCATACCAATCACATTTTTCACAGAACTAGAACAAATAATTTAAAATTTTTATGGAAACATGAAAGATCCTGAATACTCAAAACAACCCTGAGAAAGAAGAAGAGTTGAGGAATCATATGCCCTGACTTCAGAGTATAATACAAAGCTATAGCAATCAAAACGGTATGGTAATGGCACAAAAACTGATACACAGATCAATGGAACAGAATGGAAAGCCCAGATATATTGACCCATGCACTTATGGTCAATCAATCTACAACAAAGGAGGAAAGAATATACAATGGAGAAAATACAGTCTCTTCAACAAGTGGTGCTGGGAAAACTAGATAGTTACATGTAAAAGAATGAAATTAATATACTCCCTAACACTGTATACAAAATTTAACTCAAAATTAAAGACCTAAGTATAAAACCAAATTCTATAAAACTTCTAGAAGAAAACATAGGCAGCACAGCAATAACTTTTTACATCCGTCTCCTAAAGTAAAGGAAATGGAAGCAAAAATAAACAAAGGGACCTAATTAAAATTAAAAGCTTTTGCACAGCAGAGGAAAATCAATAAAATGAAACGACAACCTATAGAAAGGGAGAAAATATTTGCAGATGATCTGACCAATAAGAGGTTAATATCTAAAATATATAAACAGCTCATATAACTCAGTACCAAAAAATCAAACAACCTGATTTTAAAATAAGCAGAAAAAGAGAATAGACATTTTTCTAAAGAGTAAATGTGGATGGCCAACAGCATATGCAAACATGCTCAACATTACTAATCATCAGGGAAATGCAAATCAAAACCATAGTGAGATAGGACCTCAAACTTATCAGAATGGCTATAATAATAAAAACAAACAAACAAACATTGGATGTGGAGAAAAGGGAACTCTCCTACAGTGTTAGTGGGAATGTAAATTGGTACAGTGGACTTTGGAAAACAGCATGGAGGCTCCTCAAACTAAAAATAGAATTATCATATGACCAGCAATTCCACTCTCAGGTATATATCTGAAAAAAAATCTAAAACACTAATTAGAAAAGATACATGCACCCCAATGGTTATAGTAGCATTATTTACTATAGCTAAGATATGGAAGCAATCTAAGTGTCTATCAACAGATGAATGGAACAAAAAAGATATGGAATACTTATACAAACACACAGTGGAATACCACTTGACTGCAAAAAAGAATGAAATTTTGCCATCTACAACAACATGGATGGACCTGGAGGGTAATAAGCATAAGCTAAGTGAAATAAGTAAGAAAGAGAAAGACTGTATGCTTTTTCTGAGATTGTAGAATCTAAATAAAGCTATTTTTTAAATGAAGGGACAAGTTTGATCACAACTCTGTATATGATATTATTCTTTAGTATATGCAGAGGAAAACCAGCTATATCTCCCCTTGAGTATAACTTAATTACAGTTTACTCAGCACATTAAATTGTGTCCAAAGGGTAATATTGCCTATGTAATTCTGCACTTTTACATCTCTTAAATGCCTTATGGTAAAAATTTAAATGTTTCACTCTGTGACTTGGACTGTGATTAGGTGTAAGGACTAACTAAATCACACCCTTACCTCATCTGAGTATAAAACCAACTGAGAAATAGGTGTAGAAATAAGGCAGATAAAGAGTAAAATGTCAGCTAATTATTAACAAAGATGAATTGGACAGTGGTTTGGAACTCTGGACACAACTGGCTTATTAATACTTCCCATCAAAATCGAAAATATTCACACCAAAATAGTCAATTCACTTCCTACAGGAAGTCTACAACCTGAACAAGAAAGAGGAGGAGGAGAAAAAATAGATTCTTAGATTCAAATTATCAGGAAAGAAAGAGAAGGCTCTGATCATCTGCTCATGTTTTATTCCTTCACCCAAATTCACTGAACTGATACATTTTTTTTTCTCCCACCGGGAATCATGAGGGAGGAGGTAGAAATCTGGGATTTTTTTCTTCCTATACTTTTCCCACTCCTGAGTGAGCAGTCTCCTATTTACTGTAAACATAGAAAGCAGGAGTCAAGAACCCTCACCACTCTCTTTCCATCAACCTTCCTTTATCTTCATCATCCTTGTTCCATCTGTCTAGTAAAACTATCAAGTCTCATAAAATGAAAATGCCAGGATCCTCCCCCTCAATCCCTACTCCATGCACACATGTGTTTGCACCAACCTGGATTGATCATTTTAATACTGTTATCATTCAACAACTGAGTGTGTAAGAATCTTGGCAGCCAGATACTATGCTCAGTCTCAGACACTAAAATGAACAAAACACAGACTCTGCTGTCAAGAGGTTTGATGAACATTTTTCCAATATGTTTTATTTATGGATCCATTCTATTTAAATCAGTTGGCATTTCCTTGTCAGGATATTATTCTTGGTGGACATTTAGACTTTGTTTCACATTGTCACTTCTTTAACATTACAAGTCATTCTCTGCAGACAAAATTTCCCCTGTACTTGTATTTCTTCTTTCTAAGCAACTCTTGATCCAGGTGTCTTTTGTGCCTCTCTGGGGATTAGTTCAGTCACTTTTCTCTGTGGGATGTTCTCTGTGGGAGTGGTTTTACTGTTTAACTGTACATCAGATTCATGACACTTTTTTTATTTCCCAGATGTTCTATAGCTTGAGGACACTGTTCTTTGACTAATTTGTCTTTTTTTGTGTCTGATTTGCTGATTTATGCATCATGCTGGTCTCATTTCTTCCAAGGTCAGTTATCTTGCTGTGCTTTGTTTGCAAGCTGAATGTAAACTCCCATGTTGGGTTTGGTCTGTAATCATAAACAGCTCCTGAGAAATGTGTCATTGGTCCTCCCATGATCCCATACTGGCCTCCAGATCTTGATCCTCTGCTCTACTCCCCCTCACATTGTTTCCTCTCATCAATTTACTTTGTTAAAGCCCCCATCCTCTTCATTTTAGTAGGACTGCCTGTGATAAGACTGGCAAGCTTGTCCATTAATGCCTTTAATTCATTGGTCAGATTTGTGTTCTGAGCTCACTCAACCCATCAGCAGTATTTACTGTTTGACCAGTTGAAGTTCCTTCTGCTCTTGACTTTTGTGACTAGCCTTAATAATTTATTATCATCCTGGCTGTCCCTTCTCCATTCTATTCCTCTTCCTCTGATCTCTGACCTGGAGGGCCACCACACTCCATTGCACAGGTTACAGATTACATCCTGCAGATGTGATGCTGCTGCTGATGGCATCTTCTCAGCAGTTGTGCTATATGACAGGCCCAGTATCCTAGGCTGGGACATCTGAAGTCAGAGCCTTGGGTTCTTCCATTTTGTCTCTGTAGGACCTTGAGAAAATTTCTTTGCTCTACACTCATTTTCATCAGTTGGAATGTGGACATGATGATTGTATCTGTTACAAAGATTATTTTTGACAATTCAAGGTACAAATGCATGAGGAATCCTTAGAAAGTCTTGGTTCCCAGTGAGAGTTCCATAAGTGTTACATATTACCATTATTATCATTTAAGCTCTAGTTTGGTATTCTGTGACTGTGATGTACTTAGACTGCCAATATTCCTTTCTTGGTGAGTTTTCTAAGCATCACACACAAAAATACTCTATGAAAATAAAGTACATGGGACTTCCCTGGTGGTCCAGTGGTTAAGAATCCTTCTGCCAATGCACAGGACATGGGTTCAATTCCTGGTCTGGGAAGATCCCACTTGCCATGAGGCAGCTAAGCCCACACACCCTAGAGCCCAGGTACCACAAGAAGACAAGCTATTGCAATGAGAAGCCCAGGCACCACAACTAGAGAGTAGCCAGTGCATGGCAATAAACAGTCCATGCTCTTCAACGAAGACCCAGTGAAGACAAAAAGGAAGATAAAGTACAAAATATGAAGCCTAAGTCTTGGATGGAGACTGAAACTGGATGCTAATTGCCTAAAACTCAGATAAAATATGCATGTTTCAGAGGTCCCAGTATTTTTGCTCCCTAGTAACATTCTTTAGAAGAAAACATCTAAGAGCTTTAGATGCATAGCAACTTTCCTCTCTCAATTTTTATTTTGTTGTTTACTGTTCTTGTAGCCATAGCAGAAGAAAATATAGTTGTTTTAAGTTAATCAAAATGTCTGGTCTTTTAGCTGACCTATGAGAGTGAGACCTTATGAGACTTCCCTGGTGGCTCAGACAGTAAAGCGTCTGCCTACAATGCGGGAAACCTGAGTTCGATCCCTGGGTCGGGAAGATCCCCTGGAGAAGGAAATGGCAACCCACTCCAGTACTCTTGCCTGGAAAATCCTATGGACGGAGGATCCTGGTAGGCTACAGTTCATGGGGTTGCAAAGAGTCAGACACGAGACTGAGCGACTTCTTTCACTTTATGAGAGTGAAGTAAAAACACGTATATAAAATAAATACCTCTTGAAAAAGATATACAATTACATAAAGATAATAAGAGTATGCAGGCAGCATTATTTAATTATATAGTCAAAGAAAATATTTTGCTGTAGTTTATCCATCATCCTCTATTTTCTTTGATTACTTTGTAATCTTTCTCCTATTTCAAATGTATCTTCAGTGATTCCATTTACTTCTTATATGCCTATTAAGTTTTCCTATAAAACAAATGCATACGCTTGATATTACAGCACAGAAAACTACAGAAATTCAGAGAAATGACATATATAACAATTTCCATTATATTTTGATGTATATTTCTCCATCATTGAAATGTTTTTGTTTTTTGCCAGAAAAAAATATTTCCTACAGATTAAAATATTTACTGATTCTGTAAGTGAATTTTTATAATTCAATGGAGTTTTAAATTATTCATTACATTTAATCAAGTATTCTGGTTTTTAAAATTACTAATATTCTACCATATTGATTAAAAGTCAATAATTTCCTGATTCACCCAAATAACAGGCACCCTTGGCTAATATAGCTCTTACTGTATGATATGTTGGCACTATGATACACACACTGGGTTGAATAATAAATGTGTAAGGACAATATCTGGATGGGAGACTTTCCCCTTTTTGTACAACATAATGAGCTTGCTGGCACATGCAAATGATTATTACCATTGTTGTTTTATGACACTATTTTGTTAGACAGATAGATAGATAACTCTGCAATTCTCTGAAACCTGTTTGATTTAAACATTTTATACCTATATATGTCTATACATATATAAACATATGGGCTTCCCTGGTAGCTAGATGGGAAAGAATCACCCAGGTTCAAACCCTGGGTCGGGAAGATTCCTTGGAGAAGGGAAAGGCAATCCACTCCAGTATTCTTGGCCAGAGAATCCCATAAACAGAGAAGGCTGGGGTCTATAGTCCATGGTGCTGCAAAGAGTTGGACACAACCGAGTGACTAATGTGTGTGTTATGGGTGTGAATTCAGTACTGAAGTGATAAATTAATGATGATTTGGTTACAGGTCATGACTACTCACATAGCTCTCACTTCTTACGTATCAGTGCATTACTTGATCTTAACATGTTCCTCTCACCCTTGTACAAGCCACTACTTGGCCTGAAATACTGTGGAAACTGCATTAACTCCTCTCCTTGAATCTACTTTGCTCAGTTTACCATTAAAAGAACATATTGCTTCATGCTTAAAACATTCAGTGGCCCCCACTATTCTTAGAGGTTCCAAATCTTCACCCTACTCTGCATGGTCTTGCCAACTTTGCCTACTTTCTCTCTTGACAAGTTCTTCCTGTCCTCTCTGCTCCACCCACAGTATGCTCTTCCTCAAATGGGTCAAGCTGGTCTACCACGGAAAATTCCTGCATACTTCTCTGATGCCTAGAAGGTGACTTTTTTTTGTTGCATCTCTACATCCAGCTAACTCTGATTAAGTCTCCAGGTGTGGTGTATCGGTCTTCTCATGCGGGATCCTTAGTACTCAAGATCTCAGGACCTATGCTCTCATAGCCTCCTTTACTTGTTTAAGGTAGCAGTTACCACAGTTATCCTTTTATTACCACAGTAAATCAATTCTAAAACCAGTTGTGTCTTTGGCAGTTTACTGTCACTTCTTTTCCACTGATCATGAGCTCCACGAAGACAAAAATCATACTTCTCACAGCAATGAAAGCCCTCAATTACTATTTACTGAATGAATGAAAGAATGAAAATATAAATCATAAGAAATACATTTGTAAGGTATGTTAAGATATTGCCTGTAGAAACAAAATCATCTACCCCATATTCATGAGTTACAAAACCATCTACCCCATATTCACGAGTTTAGCCACAATGAGAAAGTTTAACTGTGGTGGAAGCTTAGTCAGTGGTTTATGAAGCTCTTCAGAGAATGGGAAACATTCTGACAACGTGAGGTGCTTTGAGGAGAGGAGCTTGTGCTAACTATTAAATATTGCAAGATAGAAAAACAAAGAAGTTTTTAAGTATTTACACCCCTGTTCAAACACAGCTGAGTACAGATTTCCTGAAGTGTGTTCTTAAGGATTTGCTGAAGATGGGCAGACATTTTCTCTAATATTAAAAGGTTTGTTAACAGTAGTACTAAAGACTGTTGACTTGTAACTCTGAATTTTTAAAATACTTATTTTATAAATCTGCATTTATTCTCTTAAATTTTCAGCTATGTTATCATAAAAGATTGATTTTATCTAATAACCAGATGATAACTCACTGACAGCTGTTAATGACCCAACCTACATAAAAGGACTATACAGATTCTGCCAAATTAGAAATGTAGTGAATAGCATATTTCTTAATTAAGAATATGACTGTTCAAATAAAATACTGAGATTCTAACAGATCAACTTCAAAACCTAATATAAAATGTTCGTTTATCATAATTGTTGTCAATGGTGATGCTGTTCCTTTTCCTTAGGGGGTTATATACAATATATTTGAGTTATGGACAAGGATGATGTTTATATCATGAACATACATTCAATCACTTATTACTTGCCTAATCCTCTGCTCATAGATGACAATCACATCTCTACTTCTACTAGTGGATATTCTTATAATCAGAATTATTACAGCCATAGATACAGATCCTCACAGGAAGTTCAGTACTTTTGAACCTAAAATTAGCTTCTCATTTCTTAGCTTCATTTTGATACTGCCCATAAAAGCTTCAACAATTAAACAGAAATACAAGCAGATATCAGATATGTAGAGTATTTTTGTCTCTGGAATTAGATTAGTATATCCAATAGAAATATTAAGCTGAAGGGAAATGGAAGTAAGGGATCCAGAAGTAAGTGAGAGGAAGAAAAGGAGGGCGTGCTTGATTTTGTGTGTGTGTGTGTGTGTGTGTGTGTGTGTGTGTGTAGGTTTTCTCAATTCCAAAATATTTTTCTGTGGAGACGAAAAGGGAAAATTAATCTAAAAACAGGATTTTGTACAACTCATTTTTTGAGAAACAGAAAGATAAGGATCCTAAAAGTTTTTTCATGTATAAAAATGTATACACATTCTTTGAGAAGCAGAGATGTAAAATTTATGTGTTACTAATCATAGCACAGTACTTTCATAAGACAGTTTATATTTTTCTCATGTTTTATTATGAGTTATCTGTTTTTCATAAACATTTGAAAAGATTTTGGGCTCCAAGTATAGTGATCACATGTACAAATCATACAGCTCACAATTTTTCAGTGAAGGTACATAACCTCTTTGTCTCAAGCTGTTGATACTTTGTTTAGGCTGCATTTGTGTCAAGGAACTCTCCAGAAACAAATTTTTAAATATTCACAGAACGGAAACTCTGATACAATAACAAAGTACCCTTCAGACTTTGTGTATCTGATGAAAATCTAATTGTATTTTGCTGATTTCAAAACTCTAAATTATATTTTCAGTGCAAGGATACAAAAAGCTAAGATACAGAAAGTAAATGCTTACAAAGGCTTTTGTTTTGGCACTTAAGACTTTTCCCCCCACTGATATGCTGTAATTATTAAAATATTTTAACTTACTTGATATTTCTAATCTAAGTTCATTGTTATCATGGAGGAATCAAAGAAAAAAAACCTAAACCATAAATGCTGAATAAAACTGCAAAAGCTGTCCCAAAAATCTGAAAACAAAACAGAAGATAGAAATTATAGAAAGTAGCATAGTTTGTCATGTAAATAAAACAACTGATCTATATCAGGGTGTTTTAACTTTATCTTTGGGACAGATAATTCTTTGTTCAAGGGGCTAGCTTATGTATTTTAGGATGTTTAGCAGCAGCCCTGGCTTCTACCCACTACATACAAGTAGCGCCCCCTTCCCTATTTATAACACCCAAAAAAGTCTCCACTCTGCCAAATATCCTCTGGGCCAAGGTAAAAAATCACGTCCGCCTCCTTTCAGAACTACCCACCTAGCTAAAAGCCTGTTAATTTGTGCACATGCAGCTGTATCTGTAGGATAGATATCGAGAAGTAAGATTTCTGGATCAAATGACAATTTTGATAAATATTGCCAGATTTTCTTCCATGAGGATGTCACCGCTTTGCGCTGACACTAGCAATGTAGGAAGGACAGTGCCTAAGTACTTCAAAATGTCACAGAAAGGTGAATGGTCAAACTCCTATTTTTCTTTTTGCCAATCTGATGAGTGAGGGTAAATGTCTCAGTGTTATTTTGGTTTGTATTTTTGAGCTTGTTTCGGCAGAAGAATTTTTTATTATTCTGTTCTCAAGGGGACCACCTTAATAGCATGCATTACTTTCTGAAAGCCATGCTTCTTAAACTTGGTCATTGTTCAGACAATTTAAGGAAAAGAAAAAAGTTATTTTGGTCTCCCTCTGTGTGCTTCAATTAGTTGTACTAGCCAATTACTAAAATATGCTCAAACAAATATATTTAAAAAGCATATCTTTAGCTTCCAGCTTTTATGCAGCTATAAAAATGATCAGTTTATGAATTCAATAAAAACAAAACAGCCAAACCAAAACACTCAAATTAAGAATGCTAATTTAATATAGCTACTGATATACTGTGAACACTTAATCACCACTGACAACATGAATATGGGACTGTTCATTAAGGAAGGTGCTTGTGTATTTTCCCTTGTCTTTCCTACAGAGTGCCACAGGATATGGCAAGCTGCCCTCCATTGCTGAGACATTCCATCACTTTAGGTCTCATGAAAAAAGAGGATCCATGGACACATCTGGTCTTCTTTTGGTACAAAAATATCATTTATGTCCAAGTCCTTTCTTCTCAGAATGCTCCTCCTCCAATTGCAGAAAAATTTCTTTTTTTTTTTTTTTTGCAAGGGATACGATTTTACTTGTGGAGCTGACTGACTGAGAAGATGGCAGGCTAGCACCTCAAAATAACCATATTCTGCAGAAAAATTTCTGATACTACTGTCCCATAGGCCCAGGGATTTGTGACCTGTCCTGGCCTGTTCAATGGAGGGAACTCTTTCTCATCTATGTGTGTGTGTGTTTTCTCTCTAATTGAAATATCATTGACATACAATATAAAATTAGTTTCAAGTATACAAAATAGTTTAATATTTTTTATAGATCACACATTACACAGTTAATATGAAATACTGACTATATTCTCTGTGTTGTACATTACATCTTTATAACTCACCTATTTTATAACTAATAATTTGTACTTCCTAATCCCATTCACTTATTTTACCTCTATCCCTACCCCTCTCTCCTCTGGTAATTCCTAGTTTGTTCTCTTTATGTGGAGTCTATTTATATTTGGTTGTATTTGTTCATTTGTTTCATCTTTTGATTTTTTTTGTTTCATCTTTTATATTCTCCGTATCAGTGAAAATGTGCAGTACTTGTCTTTCTCTGTCCGACTTATCTCACTAAGCATAATAACCTCAAGGTATTTTATTTTGTGATGTAGTATTTTTTTTTTCTTTTCTGAAAAGTAAGTGATAGGATGGGTGGTCAAAACTTTCCTATTCCCTAGAACATCCAAATGATCTATTGTGTTTTTCAATTATGACTATATTTTGACAAAGAAGTATCTATTACTGTGGTCATGAATGTACTTAAAATGGCCTTGAATATATATGTCTAATTACTAAATGATAACAGAATAAAATTAAGAAAGCAGCAATAAAATCAAGCTTCAAGAAGAACATAAGTAATATGAAACTGAAAGCAAAAATAAACAAATGAGACTAATTAAACTTAAAAGCTTTTATAGCAAAGGAAATCATAAACAAAATGGAAAGACAACCTATAGATATTTGTAAACTATGTGATTGAAAGGGATCAATCTCCAAAATATACAAACAACTCACGCAGTTTCAATCCAAAAAAAAAAAAAAAAACAAAAAAATCAACCCAAACAATTAAAAAATGGGCAGGGGATCTAAATAGATACTATTCCAAAGACATACAGATGGCCAAGAGGCACATGAAAAGATGCTCAATATCACTAATTGTTAGAGAAATGTAAGTCAAAACCACAATGAGGTATTACCTCGCACTAGTCAAAATATATGCATTATACATGTGTTAGTTGCTCAGTCATGCTCAATTCTTTTGTGATCCCGTGGACCATAGCCCATCAGGTTCCTCTGTCCATGGAATTCTCCAGGCAAGAGTACTGGAGTGGGTTGTCATTCCCTTCTCCAGGGGATCTTCCCAACCCAGGGACTGAACATGGGTCTCCTGCCTTGCAGTCAGATTCTTTTACCGTCTAAGCCACCAGGGAAGCTGACCATCATTAAAAATCTATAAAAAGTAAACGCAGAAAAGGGTGTGGAGGAAAGGGATCCCTCCTACACTGTTGGTAGAAATGTAAACTGGTGCAGCCACTATGGAAAACAGTACAGCACTGGTGGTTTAGTTGCTGAGTGAAGTTGCTCGGTTGTGTCCAACTCTTTGCAACTCCATGGACTGTAGTCCACCAGGCTTCTCCATCCCTGGGGTTTTCCAGGCAAGAATACTGGAGCAGGTTGCCTTTCCTTCTCCAGGGGATCTTCCCCACCCAGGGATCTCTCACATTGCAGGCAGACACTTTACCCTCTGAGTTGTGTCTAACTCTTGCAACCCCATGGACTATAGTCTGCCAGACTCCCCTGTCCATGGGATTTCCCAGGCAAGAATACTGGAGTGGGTTGCCATTCCTTTCTACAGGGATTTTTCCAGACCCAGGGATTGAATCCAGGTCTACTGTATTGCAGGAGGATTCTTTACCAACTGATCCATCAGGGAAGCCTATGGAAAAGAGTATAGAGGTTCATTAACAAACTAAAAATACCGTTACTATATGAGCAAGCAATCCCACTTCTGGACATATTTCCAGAAAACAAGAAATGACAATTCTAATTCAAAAAGAGATATGTACCCCAATAATAGCAGCACTATAGCCAAGACATAGAAGCAACCTAAGTATTCATTCACAGATAAATGGATAAAGAAGATGTGGTATGTATATACAGTGGAATACTACTCAGTCATTACAAAGAAGGATATAATGCCATTTGCAGCAACATGGATGGACCTGGAGATTATCATACTAAGTAAATCAGAGAGATAAAGACAAATATCATATAACATCACTTAAATGTTGTATCTAAAAAAGTTATACAAATGAACTTACTTACAAAACAAAGGAGATCTAAGCAGTCAATTCTAAAGGAAATCAACAATTAATATTTATTGGAAGGACTGATGTTGAAGCTCCAATACTTTGGCCACCTTATGTGAAGAGCTGATTCACTGAAAAAGACCCTGATGCTGGGAAAGACTGAAGGTAAAAGGAGAAGAGGGTGACAGGATGAAATCATCAGATGGCACCACTGACTCAATGGACATGAGTATGAGCAAACTCCAGGAGATAGTAAAGGACACAGAAGCCTGGCATGCTGCAGTTCATGGGGTCTCAAAGAGTCAGACATGATTTAGAGACTAAACAACATCAACAACAAAACAGAAACAGACTCACAAGTATAGAAAACCAACTTACAGTTAGCAAAGGTGGAAAAGGGAGGGCAGGGACAAATCGGGAATTTGGGATTAACAAATATAAATATGCATCACTATATATGTGTACATATATGTTTGTGTGTGTGTGTGTGTGCATATGTATACACACAAAATAGATAACCAGCAAGGACCTAATGTATAGCACAGAGAACTATACTCAATATCTTGTAATAATCTACAATGGAAAAGAATGTTTTATATATATGTATAACAATCACTTTGCAGTACTTCTAAAACATTCTAAATCAACTATAGTTCAATAAGAAAGAAGGAAAAGAAAGGGTAAGGGGACAAAACATGATAATAAACCTATTACAGTACAAACTGGATCTAATTCTGCCCCTGGTATTCCCACTGACTTTGGTGTGCCAGGGAACATCTGCCAGGCTTTATTTGTTTCCTCTAAAAAAATAAGGGGATTAACTGCAGAATTTGTAACATGTCATTCTGTTCTAACACTCTGTGACTCATACTTTCAGAAAATAGGTAATTCAAACACACACACACACACACACACACAGAGAACTTAAGTTATAAATATCAACACTGCCCCCATTTATCTTTGATTTTCATAGTTTTCTGTGTTTAACTTTAGTATTTGTTCATTTTTTATTGTGTTAATTCAGTGATGTGAAAAATACCAGCAATTACTAAAAGAGGAGGATATAATATTGGTAAATATGGGCAAAGCCAATGCCCATATTTTTACTCAGTCAAATTTTTATGGATTTATAGCTTCTTGGTAAGTATTTGGAAACCAAGTTAGGACAATCTATGTGCACGAGATTAATAACTTTCAATGAGTGTTCTGTGACAGTCTGATGTATTTTAAGAAATCTACTTTATGCATATATTAACATATTAATTGACTATGTTATTCCTTGTTGCAAATGCATTTGACTTCCTTCACTGGAAGATGCATACATAAAAAACATCAGTAAATATAAAAGCAGTAGTGCAAATTTTTGAAAACAATCAGAGTGATTAAAATAAAAGCTGAGCATAAAGCATTAAATTCAACTTGTCTTGAATGGCAAGGTAGAAAATACTATGCATTACATATTTTCACGGTTCAGTAAAGGGAAATGCACCATTGTGTCAGAACAATGAATCTCTTTGACAAATTATAGGTAGCCTTTTAGTTTGAATATTTTAAGATACATTGTGAAAATGAAAGTGAACGTGTTAGTCACTCAGTTGTGTCTGACTCCTTGAGATCCCATGGACTGTAGCCCACCAGGCTCCTCTGTTCATGGAACCTCCAGGCAAGAATACTGGAGTGGGTTGCCATTCGCTTCTCCAGACAATCTTCCTGACCCAAGGATTGAGCCCAGGTCTCCTGCATTGCAGGAAGATTCTTTACCATCTGAGCCATCAGGGAAGCTCAAGTACTGCCAAGTACTACATACTAATTGTCCATGATCTAAAATTATGTTTTACTGGAAATAGAACTGCCATATGGCCCAGCAATCCCAGTGCTGGGCACACACACCGAGGAAACCAGAATTGAAAGAGACACGTGTACCCCAATGTTCATTGCTGCATTGTTTACAATAAGACATGGAAGCAACCTAGATGTCCATCAGCAGACAAATAGGTAAGAAAGCTGTGGTACATATACACAATGGAATATTACTCAGCCGTTAAAAATAATACATTTGAATCAGTTCTACTGAGGTGGACGAAACTGGAGCCTATTATACAGAGTGAAGTAAGCCAGAAGGAAAAACAACAATACAGTATACTAATGCATATATATGGAATTTAGGAAGATGGTAATGATAACCCTGTATGCGAGATAGCAAAAGAGACGCAGATGTATAGAACAGTCTTTTGGACTCTATGGGAGAGGGCAAGGGTGGGATGATATGGGAGAACGGCATTAAAACATGTAAATTATCATATGTGAAATGAACCATCAGCCCAGGTTTGATGCATGATACAGGGTGCTCAGGGCTGGTGCACCAGGATGACCCAGAGGGATGGAATCGGGAGGGAGGAGGGAGGGGGGTTATGGAAGGGGAACACATGTATACCCATGGTGGACTCATGTCAATATATGGCAAAACTAACACAATAATGTAAAGAAAAAATAAATAAATAAAAGACTTAGATTTAAAAATAAATAAATATATAAAATTATGTTTTAAAATAAAAGATGGAGGAATATTATTCCATGGCCTTTGGTCATTTTGTACTAATTTTAAACAAAAATCAAAGACCTAATACTATAACTTAAGTCAATGAAAACATTTTGATTAGATGCAGAGCTCATATAGCGTTAATCAGTCTGATAATCATTCAAGAACAGGAATCAACTCAAAATGGATTAAAGACTTGAATATAAGACCTGAAACCATAAGACTCCTAGAAGGAAATCTAGGGGGTTATGCTCCTTGACATTGAACTTGGCAATGATATTTTGAATTTGATACCAAAACAAAAATAAACAAGAGGGACTACATCAAATTAAAAAGCTTTTGCAGAGCAAAGGAAACTATCAATAAATGAAAATGCAACCCACAGAATGAGAAGATATTTACAAACTGCATATCTAATAAGGGGTTAAATATGCAAGCAACATATACAACTGAATAGCAACCCCCCTGCTCAGACAATTTAAAAATAGGAAAAGGACATTTTCCTAAAGGAGACATACAAATGGTCAATAGGTATGTGAAAAGGTGCTCAAAATCATTATCAGGGAAATACCAATCAAAACCAGAATTGAAAGAGACACGTGTACCCCAATGTTCATTGCTGCATTGTTTACAATAGCCAGGACACGGAAGCAACCTAGAGGCCCATCAACTGACGAATGGATAAGAAAGCTGTGGTACATATACACAATGGAATATTACTCAGCATTAAAAAAAATTCATTTGAATCAGTTCTACTCAGGTGGACAGAACTGGAGCCTATTATCCAGAGTGAAGTAAGCCAGAAGGAAAAACAATACAGTATACTAACGCATATATATGGAATTTAGAAAGATGGTAATGAGAACCCTGCATGCGAGACAGCAAAAGGAACGCAGATGTATAGAACAGACTCATGGACTCTGTGGAAGAGGGCAAGGGTGGGATGATATGGGAGAATGGCATTGAAACATGTTAATTATCATTTGTGAAATCAATTGCCAGCCCAGGGTTGATGCTCAGGGCTGGTGCACTGAGATGTCCCAGGGGGAGGGAATCGGGAGGGAGAAGGGAGGGGGTTCTGGAGGGGGAGCATATGTAAACCCATGGTGGTTTCATGTCATTGTATGGCAAAACCAACACAATAAAAAAAAAAAGAACAGGAATCAGCAAACTTTTTCTATAAAGAATCAAATAGAAATATTTTATACTTTATGGATGCTTAGAGAAGTAAGTGTAAAAATAGAGAGGAGTGGATAAACAGCTCTGATATACTTATGCAATTGAATACCATTCACCAAAACAAAGCTTAGGGATATGTGGATCAACATCGAGGAATCTCAATCATTTCATGTCGTGTGCAAAAAACAGAGAAGAACACAGTTCCATACATATGAAGCTGTAAAACAGACAAACCTAACTTATAATTAAAATTAGAAAACAGGTTGCCTGGGAAGGGTCATGAAGAAATTTATTTCAATCGATGCAAAATCTATCTCATTTTTTAAAAGTAAAAGAGAAAGAAAGAAAGTAAAGGATAGCTAAGAAAAATATCCACTTGCCAAAGCCATTCAAATTATAGCAGGAATGTCAATAACCTGGGATTGAGGTTAAACTTGTGATTTGATTCACAGATACAGAGATAGTACTCATTCACATATTTCAGAAATGAACTTTCACATTTAGTTACAATTTGATGTATTTTGTTTTTTAATCATTAGAACTGATACAAGAAAGAACAGAAAGCTAACTTAAGTAGAGAACTCATGATATGCTAAACACTGTGTGTGTTATATATGCCACTTAATCTCATATATATCTGACATAAATATGAATAAACCGAGACTTCAAGGAATGGTATAACTTTTCTAAGGATGCATCCAGTAGGTTACAAAACTATACAATCCATCTTTGTCTAATCTCCAATTCTAGTTCCCCCCACAATCAAAATGACTGGCAGTTTACTGACAGAAGACACAGAGAAGTTACAAGGTTGATCACAAAACATCACTATAAAAGGGATTCTCTTTTAAGTGTGGCTTAAAATATGTGTTGGGAAAGCGTGGCAAACCTTAAATACCTGGCTAGTCTTAGCCAGCACTTGAAGTACTTACTTTACACAACACCCAATCTGCCACAATGGTGAGAGTTCCTGGGGTAATTTTCCAAGACAGATAGATCAGTAAGGAAAGAACTGTTTGCATCTGAGGCTAAATAGGTTGTTTGAAGTTTCCCCTCATGCTGGTTAGGTTTTGATATCATAGATTACTATTCATACTGGGGGATCCGAGTCTTGGTAGTATGTGTATGAAAGTCCACAAAGGAAAGTGAACCTAGGAAAAGAACTTTGCCTCTAAAAAGATGTTGCAGAAAGCTACCAGCTCAACAGTGGATAATGGTCAACAAACAAATTTTTCTTCACCTTTTTCCATAACTGTCAAATTTAACTAAACAATGTTTTGCTCTCCTGTATAGTGGGCTCCACTCTCAGTTCCCTTAACACACTGAAGTGATATTAACAAAAAGGAGTTATGCCAGTATGTGTCTGTGGTCATTAGTCACTGTAATTTAGTTAAAAAATTAGAAATCTTTCTTACATAATATCAGGAGGCTTTGTAAGTATTCACAGAAAAGATGTATTTTCTATGTGAAGCGATGAAGAGTTAAAATAATTATCTCATAATTAGCCATTTTAAACAAAGAAATCCTCAAGTTACCTTGCCTATTATCCTAAGACTTGGGTTTATTTTCCAATTTTTTCCTTGTATTATTTTATAAAGTAGTTTCTGCTGGTGACATCTATGGTACCCATTAGATAGAAGCTACCAGTTCTCAGTCAACAAGTGGAGCCTAGATAAGATGCCCTGCAAAATTATTACCCTGACTGGAACATAGTAATTTAAACTGTAGCATAAAAATTATTTCTGAATTCAAGCTTACAGCCACCTGCATTTTTTAAAGAATTAAATCCCATGATGGCTTTACCAAAAGCTAAAGGTTTACATTTTCACTGTGGACACTGATTTTACATGCCATGGTTTTGTTTTCCTAACAAGGGTATTTCACACATCTCTTATTTTTGTGTCTCAAGTTCCACTGATAATAAGAATGCATGGTGGGATCTGGAAGTTTCCCATAAGGTTGGCCATCACTGAACCTGAAGTGGATGCTGTTCTTGACACTCAAAGGCTCACCTTCTTTAAGTAATCTATTACCGGCTCTAGGCTAACAAGTCAGAGAATGTAATATATCAAGAAAACGTACGTGGCTCAGTTCTGCTAATGCAATTTATGCTCAATTGTGAAACAATATTTAAGATGGAAAATCCTATTATGTCTTTTTTTGCTGCTTAAGCCAGAGCAGCATGGCTTCTATGCTCGAACTTTATACATTTAGTATATTTGTTAAAATACAATGTCTGCAAAGTAAAGACCAAAGAAAGTTGGAGGCAAAAATAAACTAGATATTTATTCTTTCAGAAATTTTTTCTATTGGTTTTCAAATGGCGACACAATGAATTTTATTTAATATATGTGGATAAGTTTTTCAGTAAGGATTAAAAGTTCTACCTTATGAAATGCTTTAACTAGGTGGAGATGATTCAGTTCAGTTCAGCTCAGTCGCTCAGTCATGTCCAACTCTTTGCAATCCCATGAACCACAGCACGTCAGGCCTCCCTGTCCATCACCAACTCCCGGAGTCCACCCAAACCCATGTCCATCGAGTCAGTGATGCCATCCAAACATCTCATCCTCTGTCGTCCCCTTCTCCTCCTGCCCTCAATCTTTCCCAGTATCAGGGTCTTTTTAAATGAGTCAGCTCTTTGCATCAGGTGGCCAAAGTAATGGAGTTTCACCTTCAGTATCAGTCCTTCCAATGAACACTCAGGACTGATCTCCTTTAGGATGGACTGGTTGGGTCTCCTTGCAGTCCAAGGGACTCAAGAGTCTTCTCCAACACCACAATTCAAAAGCATCAATACTTCGGGGCTCAGCTTTATAGTCCAACTCTCACATCCATACATGACCACTGGAAAAACCATAGCCTTGACTAGATAAACCTTTGTTGGCAAAATTATGTCTCTGCTTTTCAATATGCTGTCTAGATTGGTCATAACTTTCCTTCCAAGGAGTAAGCGTCTTTTAATTTCATGGCTGCAATCACCATCTGCAGTGATATTGGAGCCCAGAAAAATAAAATCAGCCACTGTTTCCACTGTTTCTCCATCTATTTGCCATAAAGTGATGGGCCCAGATGCCATGATCTTAGTTTTCTGAATGTTGAGCTTTAAGCCAACTTTTTCACTCTCCTCTTTCACTTTCATCAAAAGGCTCTTTAGTTCC
Source organism: Antilocapra americana (assembly GCA_007570785.1). NCBI lineage: Eukaryota > Metazoa > Chordata > Mammalia > Artiodactyla > Antilocapridae > Antilocapra > Antilocapra americana. The sequence goes on from ML664668.1 coordinate 39,733, forward strand.
TCTTCCCTTTCTGCCATGACAGTGATGTCATCGGCATATCTGAGGTTATTGATATTTCTCCTGGCAATCTTGATTCCAGCTTGTGCTTCCTCCAACCCAGCATTTCTCATGATGTACTCTGCATATACAGCCTTGGCGTACTCCCTTTTCCTATTTGGAACCAGTCTGTCGTTCCATGTCCAGTTCTAACTGTTGCTTCCTGACCTGCATACAGGTTTCTCAAGAGGCAGGTCAGATGGTCAGGTATTACAATCTCTTTCAGAATTTTCCAGTTTATTTTGATCCACACAGTCAAAGGCTTTGGCATAGTCAATAAAGCAGAAATAGATGTTTTTGTGGAACTCTCTTGCTTTTTCGATGATCCAGCGGATGTTGGCAATTTGATCTCTGGTTCCTCTGCCTTTTCTAAAACCAGCTTGAACATCTGGAAGTTCATGGTTCACGTATTGCTGAAGCCTTGCTTGGAGAATTTTGAGCATTACTTTACTAGCGTGTGAGATGAGTGCAGTTGTGTGGCAGTTTGAGCATTCTTTGGCATTGGAATGAAAACTGAGATTAGATGATACATTAATTACATTTTCTATCTTATTTTACTATTTCATCATAACTGTCCTTATTGTACTTGTAATAGCATATGCTACATTACAACAACATTTCAGCCTGTCTCACATGTGCATGTACAGTGTATTTTAAGTACACTTTGGTTGACTATAAATGCTCCTTGTAATTTTATATTTGAAATGCTAACTAGGAACTTGTATTAATTATTTTAGCTTTCTTCAACACATGCTAGAAAAATGGTATTTTGTTTGAATAAGGCAGATTCTTTCCTAATGAAGTTTAATTGTTTCCACTCAACACAGACAGCTAAACTTTAGTGGGTGGAGAAATAAGAGATTCATGTCCCCATGTCATAATGAATACTTCCCACACTGGTGCCTGACAAGGTGGGAGATGTATGAATTTTGGAGGGCAAGACCTAATTTATTGATTTTCTTCATTTTACAACTGCTAGAAGAACAGTTTTGGCATCCCTTGCCTTTCTGTGCTTTGTGGTGGCTAAGGATGATCTATCCACCACAGAAATGAGCTTTACAAAGGCACTAGGTATGTATGAATGCATTCTAGGGACTTAGGTCAAAATAATAAGCAGTGGAATACTTGATCACCATTGATGTCATAATTGGAATTCTCATCTTTGATAGCACAGGCTCTCAGTTAGCCATTTTGAATGCTATGGTATTGTTAAACCATCTACTTCCAATTAACTGAAAATATGGCAAATTACTCATTATTTAAATCCAAATATATTTATTATCTTCATTTTCAGTTTGTTTTTATCAATAATCATTGTGATTCTCAGAACAAAAGCTAGAAACACTTTGCTCACTTTGAAATATTAACAACAAACAGCTGAAACAGGTCACAAGAAATTTTTTTCCATTATATTCAATGCTTAAACCAGTTGTTACTCCCATTAAAAAATAATTCAATCACAAAATATCATTTTAGCGAGGATGCTTTTCTCTTCATATTTAAGCTAAGTCTCTTTCACTTCTAATCCACTTTACAGAGTATCGTAAAACTAGTCTCTCTTATAGGTACATTGTTATGTCACTTCCCTTACCGAAATCATTCAAAGTTTCCCTGTCATTTATGCAGAGTAGTGTTCCTCTTACAAATGCTGTCCATAGTACCCAGGCTACTCTGATTCATTCTGTGCAAAGGGTCACTATTTCCAGAGCTCTCTCCCACATCACTACCTTTCAGTTGCCTCTATTTCTTTGGGTGCCTAAAATGCCCTTCATACCTCCCTTCCATCTACTTAAATTCTATTTTTATAAGATAGATGTATGTTTCTTTCCTTTTTCCGATTTTTAAATACCTGATTAGGTTCAATGGTCTTTTCATTTTAATTTCATAATTCATTTCTGAATTGACTAATCATTATTTCCCAAATCCTAATATAAGTCATTTATTGTACTAGGTGTTAGGTCTTGTGCTCTAGGAACTGATATTCTTGTCAGTGAGAAGAAATAAATATGATAACAGGTAATACTTGCTGTAGCAAAGATCATATGGACACAGAGAACCAGAACAGGAGTTGGCGCAGTAGCTCTTTATTGAACAAATGTGTGTCTGTGCTCAGTCCCTCAGTCATGCCCCACTCTTTGCACCCCCACAGACTGTAGCCCTCCAGGCTCTTCTGTCCATGGAATTTTCCAGTCAACAATACTGGAGCGGGTTGCCATTTCCTCCTCCAGGGGATCTTCCCAACCCAGGAATTGAACCCACATCTCCTGTGGCTCCTGCATTGGCAGGTGGATCCTTTACCACTTGTACCACCTAGGAAGCCCTGACTGAATAAATGAATGAAGAATATGGTCCAAGTCAGCTGCCTTCTCACCAGGCCCAAAAATTGAACTAATCATAGACTCTAGGGGCCCATATAGTCATCTTGTTATAACTTTTTTCATATATTTCAATTGTTTCTGCTTTAGAGATTCAGTGTTTAAATCGACTAAAGTGTTTAACAAGCTACTTTATAAAGCTTTAAATTCAAAATGGCTACTTGAATCTGTCAGAAGACTGTAAGTGGGTAAGATTTCTCTGCATCTCAAAAATCTTTGTTGCAAAATGCACATGTGGTCAACTTTCAAAATGTGTGTTTTTAGAGGAGAACAACAAAATGAGGCAATTTCACTGGTGGGATGAAATTTGCTGGTAGACATTTGATAACTGTGTGAAACCCTAAAATTCTCCCAAAAGGTATAATCAAGGCTAAATTATTGTGATTACCTGAGGAAAAAAAAATAAAGAGACTGTGGTGGAAGATTGTCATCTCTCGGGTTAAAAAAATCATTCATCTACTTGAGAACTTTTCAAACTGATTAATCTCTGTCTTTAACAAAGAACAAGATATAAATATTATTTTAGGTTATAGTAGCAATTATGTTAATATTTTCTTCCAAAAAATATTTTGGATCAATTTATACCACATGTGGCAAACAGAACCTCAAATCATAAGATTTTTCTAAAAAATAATGGGCAATATTTAGAACAGGGAAATACATGAATATGTATAATGCATAACTATTTTTGTGTGTGGTAATCGGTCTCAACTTGTTTGGGTTAAGAAATAAGAAAAGTAATTAAATTATAGGTCACATGGCAGGACATAAGCCATGGGAGGTAACTCCCTTGTGCAGATAATAAAAAGAAATGGCAGGAAGTAAGATAGAGCAGTAACAACTATTACCCATATTGCTTAAGTTAACTGTCTCACTGACAGGTTTAAATGCAAAATGGTTACTGCCCTCTGCAATAAGTTCTAACCTATAAGGAATTCACTTAATTATGTAGAAATCACAAGTATTTGGGAAAATAGCCAAAACAATAAGGAAGAAAAATCTAGATATTTTGAAGCATGAAGCTTCAACACTGTTGCTTGGAGACATCAATAATGGATTCATTCTGAAATGTGCATTGTAAGAGGGTCTTAAGACATGTCAAAGGCAGAATAAGGGAGATCCAAAATCAGCTCACCCAGGTTCTGCAGAAGAAAAAAAATTTGAAAATTGTCCTTGTATGAACTGGACATTCAAATCCAAGAAGTGTTACCACTTATCCAATAATGAGCCAGTTTGCTTTTAGTCATTAATTATTTTCAGTTCAGTTCAGTTGCTCAGTCACGTCCGACTTTGTAACCCCATGGACTGCAGCACACCAGGCTTCCTTGTCCATCACCAACTCCAAGAGCTTACTCAAATTCATGTCCATTGAGTTGGTGATGCCGTCCAACCATCTCATCTTCTGTCGTCCCCTTCTCCTCCTGCCTTCAATCTTTCCCAGCATCAGGGTCTTTTCCAGTGAGTTGGTTCTTCACATTTACCATACATTAATGTAGTCAATCAATGTATTAGCTACATATCATACAAGAAATAAAATTTTACGTGTGATAACTAAGACAAGAAGTAAATGAGTACATATAATAAGGAAATTCGATTCCCCTGTGGAGGTCAGGGAAAGTCCACTGGGAAGAGAGATTTGAAAGCTACAAAGAAGATGAAGGAAAAAAACACATGGGCAAAGAAAGGTCCTTGGGTGGGGAGAAAGCAGGATGTGGACATGGGACTACCAAAGGCCAGTGTGGCTGAGAGAAAGAAGTTAAGGAAATGTTAAGGGCAGCAAGTTGCTGGAGAGGCCGGTCATAGCTAGATGGTGTAAAGAGTGCTCTCAGGAATCAATACACATTGAAGAAAGAAAAAAATGCAGGACTGGGTAGAGGGAAAATTTGTGCTGTGATGCAGACTCAATCAAGACTCTTTCAAGCTCTTAACTCCTAATTAATCCCAGTTTGGAGTAAGATGACCTCAGTAGGCAGCCCCCTCAGGGAAGGAGGGCTGTCTTTGGGCAAAGCAGCTCACTCACATGAGGGTACTTCCTGGACAGGCATGTCAGCCTGGTGATACATGTCTCACCAGCTGGGGAGTAAGTCCTTCATTCATGAAAGATGATCTGGGCAGAACACAAGTGTCCCTGTAGCTACAGATTTCTACTCATCCTTCAGGTCTCAAGCTAAATGTTTACTCCTGGAAGCATACTGGAGAGCAAGTTCTGATAAGACCACACCACTATTCTCTTCAGTAATGATACATGTCGTTGTTCTTAGATGTGCAAAGTCTGCTATTACCATGCCCCTGGGTTCAGTGAGGGCAGGAACCTGTGTCACACTGTTCAACCGCCACTGTATCACCAACAAACAACACAGTGTGAAGCATGTAAAAGATGCTTAATAAATACACCTTGAAATAATGAAAATCCCCAAGCGCTTTAGTTTCCACAATAAGTAACAAATAAGTTGGTGATACCTTCAGTAATTATTGAATATAAATTTGCCTTGAGGTACTCGTTGGTAAAAAGAGAGCCTTGGTATATTTCTTGGGTTTCTGGGGAATACTGACATATATAATTAATGCCTTTTTCTAATCAGGGATTTTGTAAAACTTTAAGAAGTATTTTTAAAAGAGCAGTTGTAAGCTAGCTTTATATTGTGGCAACCTTTATCCTTATTTAAGGAATAAAGCTATCACATCTACATATATATATATATATATATATAGAGAGAGAGGTACCTACCTATCTATCTATCTATTTAGATATATATATATAGAGAGAGAGAGAGAGGGAGAGAGAATTTTTTCAAAGTATATTGTCCATCATAAATAGGATTTTTTAATGGATTAATCAGCTCCAAAGAAACACAGGTATGGGTATGAATGAGAGCTCAGCTTCTCCACTAATTGATGAAATGTTCTGCATAACCTTCCCAGTTTGTTCAGGTTGAAAATATTCCCTTTGCAATCAGGAGTGCAAAAATGAATTTCTACTTATTTGGCAGGCAGTAGATTGTACTATCCTACTTGTTTACTCTGAGAAAGCTCCCTCTTGGGTAGGGAATCGATTTTCCTTCATTCAGTTCTGTATGTTCATCTGGCCTACATAACACTGGGGGTTTGCTCACAGCCTTTGCTACTAGGAGTGCATTTTAGACGTTCTACATCACAAGTTTCTAGTGTGGGTGAAAATGAACTAAACATATACTAGATGTATTCCACCTAAAATATAATAAACTGATTTCATAGTTTTTATGGGCCTTTAAGGAGCAAAATTTTCTTTATCCTTTCTTGGTTGTAGAAAACAGTCCATAGAGTTCAGGGCAATGGAGCTATCATATTGTGTCTGTGTTAATTAACCATCCTATAATAGTATCCTGCAGGTAAATTGACATAAACAGAGCAACCAGATAATTTCTATTAAAATAACACAAGTTCCATCCTCTACTGCCTCATTTATGATTCCTTGTGACAAATTAAGTAATTCAATAATCAGTTTTAAGAGATTACAGTCAACACTAAAGTTTCAAAATTCTCAATGACACAAAGGCAAGCTTTCAATAAAGATTTGAAATGAAATGTTTGCATTTTCTCCAAGAATGCTCATGATTGTGATTATTCCTAATTTGAAAAAAAATTCATTAGTCTAATCTATCTTTAAATGTGACTGGGAACTCTGCCTGGAGTTAGTTAATTGGAGACATAGAACACAGACCCATATTTAGGTTCAGAAACAGGGTGAGGAAGGACAGGGGCATATCACATCTTACTGAATATACAAATTCAGATGCCAATATGACTTGCTTTCAATTTGGGAAGGGCATATAATCCTAATTTTGATACACTCTTGCTGTTTTAGTTGCTAAGTCATACCCAACTCTTTTGTGACCCCATGGACTGTAGCCTGCCAGGCTCCTCTGTCCATTGGATTTCCCAGGCAAGAATACTGGAGTGAGTAGTCATTTCCATCTCCAGTAGATCTTCCTGTCCCAGGGATCAAACCCACATCTCTAGCATTGGCAGGCAGATTCTTTACCACTGAGACACCAGGGAAGCCCTTGATAGACTCTACTGGAGTATTAATAATGTCAGCATTTTACAAATATGCTGAACATATTATTTTCTATGACTGAAGTGATAATTTTGAATCCACTTCTCGCTCAGAGTAATAAATTAGAAGATCAATCTCTACTTTCTTTATTCTCTTACATTTACTTGTTTCTTCTCAATTTAATTCCAAGCTGACTTTCAGATTATATTTCTACATTCCCTAAGCCTTTAAGAGAAGACTAAGGCAATTACAAATTAATTTTTTTCTGTTTGACATTTGGTTTAATTGAATATTCTCATTGAATATCTTGATGCTTTTTTAATGTCCTTGTGGTAGCTTGGTTATGGGTATCACTGGAAAATATATGACACAAGATTCAGTTTCTGATGTAATAAGGTTTGCTTCCTTATGTCCTGGTATTTTTTAAGGGAATAAAAGAAGCAAATTTGGCAAAATATTGTATGGAAAAAACAAAAAGAAAGTAATAATTATGTTTCATACTTAATGGTTGAGTTCATTTTTAATTAATATCCTTAATATACTGTTAAGTGTTTGTTTCAAATTAGAAACAACTTTTATCTTTTATTCTGGGGTATTTATATAAGTGCTAATTTAAAAAATACTCTAAAGAAATGATGAAATAGACTGACTTCATTAATTTTCAATAAACATTTTGCTTGGGAAAGAATGCATTTATCAGGAATTCTATGATATCAAATCATATATGTCAAAGGAATTCAAAAAATGAAATAAAATTGATTCTTCTGCCCTGAACTCTGATGATCCTTTTATATTGAGTGAATTACTTAGAATTACCAAGTAATCCAAAAGTGCCAGCAGAATATTTTACAAAGACTTTAATTTTGTATAACTTTGGCTCTGAGAATGTTATAACGTAAGCCTTATACATACTGATACTGGTTGATTTTAAATAATATTCAATAGCACATGGAATTTTTTTCATTATTCAATACGTAGACTTGAGGGAGGGTGCATTTTTGTGCATTTTAATTACTGAGATTCTCTCATACAATTGAAGCCCTTGTTGGTCATGTCCACAGTTATGTTAAGGTTTGACTGGCTAACTCTCATGAACAGCAGTTTATGCTGGTTGTTGGCTGGCAGCTCAGCTGGGACCATCAACAGAAATGCCTACCTAGTCTCTCTAATATGTATCCATCCCCCAGGTAGATGTATTTCCTACATGATAACTGGTTTGCCACAGAGTATGTATTCCAGGAGAACTAGTTGGAAGACACAGGACACTGTCTGACCTAGACGCTGAAGTTAGGCAGCATTACTTCAGTCATGTTCTACTGTTTACAATTAAGAGAGGGAACATGGGGCTCACTTTTCAATGAGAAAAGTGTTGAGGATATAGAGGCATGCAACAATGGAGTATGCTTACTTGAGTGAAACTTGACCCAGGGTTTCCAAAGGTCCTATGGATAAAAAAAATCTTGCCAAGAGGTAGGAAAACTGGAGTGAGTAGGTGGAAGAGCAGAATATCTTCAATTTAGAGGCAGGAAAATGAAATGAAAGATGAAGGTTAAGGTGAAGAGAGGTCATGTTGAAGGTAGAAAGTTACTGTGGGTAAAAACAGGTCTTGATAAAAAATGTTGGGAACAGCAGGAGAACCTTTAGGCAAATAAGAAGGTGGGGGGGGAAGCAGGGGATAAGGGCTTCCCTGGGGGCTCAGGTGGTAAACACTCTGCCTGTAAGGCAGGGGACCTGGGTTCAATCCCTGGATTGGAAAGATCCCTTGGAGGAGGAAATGGCAACCCACTCCAGTATTCTTGCTTAGGAAATCTCATGAACAGAGAAGCCTGGTAGGCTACAGTCCATGGGGTCACAAAAGAGTCAGACATGACTGAACGACTAACACGCAAGGAAGGGGAATCCAAATGAGTTCTGTTCTGTTACCTTGGACAGTAGTTGACTACCTTGTGATATCACTCTACTTATTTGAATTACTGCCTCTCTCTGTTGTCTGTTTCTCGAACTCCTGGTATAGACTCAGTCTGGTGTTTCTGGTTAGACTACTTCTCTGGTGTGAACAGCTCTTGTTTTCCTTTAGTTGTGAAACATGAATATAAGATTGAACAATCTACAACTTAATAGGAGTTTTAGCAGAGTAGACTGGTATAAACTCCCTTCCATCTGGGATCAAGGTTGGTTTTCCAATGGTGGCATTTTAAGAATACCAGATCACCTATTTGTAAGTCATGTAAAGGATAATCAGGAAATTCCAAAAGGAAAGCATCTTTGAGAAGATAAACAAAATTGATAAAACTTTAGTCAAACTCAAGAAAAAAAGTGAGAGGACTTAAATCAATAAAATTAGAAATGAAAAAAGACACATTATAAGTGACACCTTATAACTGGGCTTCCTTGATAGCTCAGTTGGTAAAGAATCCATCTGCAATGCAGGAGACTCTGGTTCGATTCCTGGGTCAGGAAGATCCCCTGGAGAAGGAAATGGCAACCCATTCCAGTATTCTGGTCTGGAGAATTCCATGGACTGTGTAGACCATGGGGTCACAAAGAGTTGGACAAGACTGAGTGACTTTCACTTCACTATAAGTGATACCACAGAAATGCAACAGATCATAAGAGACTATTACAAGCCATGATATGCCAATAAAATGGGCAACCTAGAAGAAATGGACAAGTTCTTAGAAAGGAATAACCTTCTAAGACTGAATCAGGAAGAAATAGACAACATGAACAGACCAATCACAAGCACTAATATTGAAACTGTGATTTAAAAACTTCTAAGAAGCAAAAGTCTAGGAGCAGATGGCTTCACAGGCGAATTCTATCAAACATTTAGAGAAGAGTTAATACCTATCCTTCTCAAACTATTCCAAAAAACTGCAGAGGAAGAAACACTCCCAAACTCATTCTACAAGGCCACCATCATCCTGATACCAAAATCAGACAAAGACATCACAAAAAAAGAAAACTACAGGGCAGTATCACTGATGAACACAGATGCAACAATCCACAATAAAGGGAAGGCAGTCATCGTTTGCTGATATAGGACTGAGGATATTTTATTAACCCTTGAGAGTATCTAAAGTTATCAGATTGTGTCAGGTTAGAATCTTCTGCAAGCCAAGATGAATAAGGCATCCTCATGGGCCTTCCCAAGATAACTTTAAAAGGAGATAGCTTATATATAGATAGGGGTGAAATTCTGAGTCATAAGAGCAAGAGGAATCTCTCATGGCTAAAGCGAGTTCAATTCTTCAAATAATTTAGCTAGCTTGGTCTTGAAGTACTGTTGGCTCTTTCTTTGATGTCTGATTACTGAGAATGGTGACAGCAGTGGAGACTTTGACTAATGTGTGTTGCCTTTTCAATTTCCTATATAACTCCGACAATGAAATGTGATCTGTTACTAGATACAGTAGAGGCGAAGAATCATTCTACAAAAACTTTGGCTACCAATGCCGCTGAGGCATTGTGACAGAGACAACCTCTAACCATTTAGAAAACATGCAGATTAGGGTGAGTATGCTTGGGTAGCCTTGTTCTTCTGTAAATGAAGGAAGGTCTGGTGGGAGATGATCTATATTCCTTCCTTGCTCTACAAAAGACACACAGTCTTTCCAAGATTGTGTTTTTGTCATATGAAGCAAGAGGAAACTACTTGGTTCAAATAAAAGCTAAAGGGTCCAAACTATTGTGTCTAATATAACCAGCATTTTGTTCTTTCCATGGGAGGTCATATCACGTAAACTATACATGATGACTTGGGCAAAAGACTTAAGAACCATCAAGTGGCCATCATGGTGTACTATAGCCTATTTGAGTAGACTGAACATCCTGCTTTTCCCATCCAGCCCTTTCTGAGTCTGAAGCTGTTACATGGGTCATGCAGGTATTGGTGATTATTTCTTTGGGAATCATTCTAAAGAATTTGTTTCCCTCAAGGAAAAGTGAATAATTCTACCAGGCAGGACCCTGAAACAGAATGCAGGGCCATAGTCTCAAGACTTGGAAATCACTTGAATATCTTAGGTGGTATGGGAAGGCTGCTAGGTTAGCATATTTATCAGTCAGTTTGTCTTGCTGGGCTGTGTTTGAGATTTTTTTTTTATACTATGCCCTTCAGTTTTAACTATAGAAATATGCTGGGACAATAACGATGCTTCTAAGCATTCTATTATTTCGAGTCTATTTTGGACTGGGATACCAGCTGCTGTCATGAATCCTTTCTATTTCTATAACATGCCAACACCATGTACTACCCTAAAGGCATAGCAGCTGTCAGTGTAAATGTTAACCTTCTTTCTCTCTGCTTTTATGCAAGTCTGAGTGATATCAATTAATTCAGCCATCTGAGCTGATTTAACCATTAGCATAACTTCATATTCAAGAGGATGTGCGTTCATCAACTTGGAAGGTCCCATACTCCTCCTGGAGGGAGGTACCATGGATATAAATAATGAGATCAACTTGGGGGAAGTTTTCTGACAAACCCAGCCTAAAAAAAGATAGTTATTTGGCATTACTGAAGCAATCATGGGATTGCAGTGACAGCAGTTCTGTCAGTGCATAAAGCAAACAAGGTGGCAGGGTTAAGTTTCTGACAGGGATGGCTGGTGATGTGAGACAGGCAGAGTAGTAGGTCAGGATGTGGAATAGTACCATGTGTATTCATTAAGAAACTGGGTCTCTACAACACGAGGAACGCTTATGTCAAGTGGATAGCCTAATATTAAATCAGGGTAGCATGGACAATTTTGACAGTTGTGGCCACAGCTCACAGGCACAGGGTCGCCTCAGTTACTGGGTCTAAGGCCAAGCCGTAATACCTCTCGGGTCTCTGGAATACATTAGGCCTCTGGGATAATACTCCAAGAGCATGACCTACTCATTCATGAACAAACAAAGGAAACGGCAGTGAGCAGTTGGGAAGTCCATGGGCAGGAGGTGAAAGCAGAGATTCCATAAGGTTCTCAAGCATCTCAAGCATTCCACAAGCATCTCAAGATTATTGGGTCTGGGGATGACTCCCTAGTCACAGCATAGAGAGATGAAGCATCGTAGGAAAATTAGGTATCTACATCTTATAATATCCCACAAGATCCCTAAAATCTCAGTTGTCCTTTTGTTTCAGGGGGAAAAAAAATGTTGGATGGTAGATTCTTGGTTTGTGGAGACAGTCTTTCCTGTGGCTGAGGTGTCATAACCAAGATATCAGACATACAAGCAAAGCTGAATTTTGCCATGAGGCATTTTGTGGTCCATTCTTGCTAATGTCCAAAAGGGATTTGTCATAACTGTGAGGACATACAAGGAAGTCATTTATATACTGGATTACTGTGGAGTCTCCTGGGATTTTTCTTTAAGTCTTTCAAATTGGCATTTAGGGTATGCAAGAGTAGGTAGAGGCCTCAGTAAATTCCTGAGGCATAACAGTTCAGGTATATTGCTGGTTTTCTCAGTGAAAGCAAGGAAAGGTTAGAGTTCCCTGTGAAAGGGAATCCTCAAAAAAAGCTGAACATATAAATGACTGTGAAATACTGGTTGCTGGAAGGTATAGCAAAGAGGATAGTGTTAGCATCAGGAAACAAGGAAAATTTAAATTTGGCCATTTTACTGACAGATGTCAGACCTTGAACTAATTAACATCCCTTCCCATTAGTTTCCATAATGGCTGAAATGGGAGTACTGTATGAACCAAAAGTGAAGACAAAATTTCCTGTCTAACAAAGTCTGGAATGCTAGGTAAAGCCTCTCAAGTCCTTCTGGTTTTGGATGATATTGAGGAATCCTAGGGAGGTGTGTGAAAGAATCTATTTCCAGTTTGAGGGGTTCAGTATCCTGTATGTGTCCAATATTGCTGAAACTTTTGCCCAGAAATAAAAAGCAATGCTACATAACAGTTGATTTAAATCTTTGGTCAAATAAGTGCTAGGCTGAAGGGGAAAAAGAAACTCAGGCAAGTTGGACAAAGCCCTTAGGAGACATAGGGATGAAGGGGAGAAGCTGAGGATCTGTAGGAAGGAGTCTTTCAGAAGCACAATAAAATCCGATACCGTAACTAATGAGAAGATCCCTAACAAATTTATTTGGGTGGAAGAACTGAGAAGGATGTTCTTTCGAGCTTTAAAGCATCCCACAGAAATATTAAGAGACTGAGCTAGAAGAAATTATGAGGCACATTATTAGAACCATCACTGTTCAAGTTTTGAGCTCCAAGGAAGGGGGATAGGAAATGAAGTGCTGTTAAAAGTGGAATGTGTTGCTCCTATATCATTGAGAAACTTGGAGGGGTGCCCTTCAACTTGAAGGGTTATTTTCTCCAGTGAGTTTAGTGGCAATTGAGAGCAGTGGCACTTACTTCCTCTGAGGGGAGGCAATCATGCTCTGATGAGCAAAAGACCCCTTTCTCTTGAGGTCTAGACAATCCCAGACCTAACTTTTTTTCCTCAAAATTTTGGCAAGAGTCTTTATCAAAGAGAACCTGTGACTTCAGAGCCTGACATAGATTAAGTTTGTCAGGCTTCTCTGACTGCTTTAATTGCTAGGACATAAGGTTGGATTGTGTATTTTCCATTTTCAGAAACACCATTTTTCATAATGCTAGGCTACTGTCTGACCTCAGATGTGTTTGCATTTTGCCAGTTAATATTTTCCTATAACGTGTCCTAGTGCTTTGCTCTGACACCGCGGCGATTTGGGAAGTCATTTCTAGCTCTGAATGCCTTTCCACGTTGTTGCCAGCCTACGGTGACAGCCACAGTGTTCTGTCTCTGTTGTGGGATGTCCCCTAGTCATTTTTTCCTTTTACTTCTCTCAGTTTCCAATGGAAATCGTGTAGTCTGAGACTCCTGAAGGTTTTCAAAGGTGGTCCATTTGGCTTTTTAAACCAAAGGAAGGTATCTCCAGGCCCAGTCAATAGGTGTTTACATTGATATAAAGGGGAATCCAGGAGAACAGGCTCCTAGAACAATTCAAAATTGTTCAGTAAAGCTTCCCTTTCCTTTCAGAGGTCAGAAAAGGCTTTGATGATGGCATGTAATTCAAAGTAAAACCAAGGTCCCTTGGTTTCATCTGAAAGAGATGGGGGCATTGAGAACGTTATGGCTACAGGAAGTTGAGCGGCTAGGGTGTGACTGTTGGAGGATATTCTGGGGGAAAAAGGATTCAGAAGAGGACTAGGAGGGAAATATTTGGGTGTTGGGGGAGGGGAATTTAGTCAGCTTATTGGATTGGAAAAATGTTTTCTGTAGAAATTGCTTAAGAGCCTCAGACTTTGAAGGAGGCTTGAATTATTTAGCCATTTTTCAGCTTCTTTGTACCAAGAGAAGTAAGGAGAACATTTTGGGTCCAAGATTTTTGTATCCTTTACTCTGGGGCTCCTTTTAGGTGGATTAATTTGGGGATATCCCAGAAACCCCAGAGGAGCCACTGTAGCTCAAGGGTTTAGTAAATTTTGCCAAGGAGAAAGGAAGTGGATAGTATTAGAGGGGAGTGGTTAAGCATGTAGCCTGCAAGAGCTTGAGAAGGAGGAGGGAGTTTAACCCTCTAAGAATACTCTATGTTCTTGACTAATGATAGTGTTCTACTTATGAAAAGAGAGGCCTGGGACTACTTTCTGTTTGCCTGAGACTCTAATACAAGTTCTAGAGTATATCTGATTCTTTTTTAAAAATATATTTGGCTGCACCAGGTCTTAGTTGCAGCATGTGGGATCTAGTTCCCTGACCAGGGATCAAACTTGGGCCCCCTGCATTAGGAGCACAGTCTTAGCAACTGGACCACTAGCAAAGTCCCTATAGTTTATTCTTATCAAAATCTGTTCTCACCATGCTTGGATAGATACTTATCCAGAGTTCTGGAATCTGGAATCAGATTCACCAGGCAAACTGGAGACAAAAGGCCTCTGTGTATGCTGAAGTCTCATTGTCATGCCTGAGGGTCTGATGGTGACTCCAATCCAGATTTAAGTTACCACACAAGAAACTGTTAAAGAGAACCAGAGCTCGATACTAGTACAAGTTGTCAACTTTTTTCAAAAACTATTGCAGTAGAGAAAAAAAGATGAATTCAGTATAGAAATGAGTTCAATTACAAATACAAATGGAAATTTGTAGACAAAGAACAAACTGACAGGGTCAGTGGTGAAGAATTACTATGAGGAAACATCAAGGGTAGGGGGATATTTTAAAGTTGACTTAACAGGATTCTTGCTGAAGACAGGTCAAGGTGATGAAGGGTAGAGGATTCTCTCTAAACTAACTTAGCAGAGTTGCTGCTTGGATTGGACTCAGTAAGGATCAATGTGGAAGCGCAAAGGCAAATCCCAGCTGAGAAAAGGTCACAGAGGAACCTGTCTAAAGTTTGGTCAAGAACAGTCTTTGTCACCTCCCTCCAGTTACATTTCAACAGAAATATCCCTATTCACATCCCTACTCTAAGCTTAGTGTTCTGTGCAATTTCAGATTCAGGCCATTTTGATCTGTAGTATACTACAGAACACAGGAAATCTGCCAGTTATCTTTTCAATACCAAAATCACTGAGAAAGCTATTAAGCATCCCTATTCCATTAGAGGTATCTCCAGCATTAGCCTCTGCAGATGTTGGCCGAATAGGTATCCTACTGAGCACTATTATCTGAGGAACATCAAAAGGAGGAACGGATAATTTCTGTAAATATCTATCATCACATACTGGGTCTGCAATTCAATCAGAATGTAATTCTTTTGTATTAGGGTTGTTATTTTTAAAAACTTCTACCCTATTAACTCCCCCAACCATGCTCCCTCCCACTGAAATATACACAAACCCTTAGTAATTAAAAACAAAAACTATATTTCAGATGTTTTGTTCATTTGTGCTTTTAGGTAACCTGTTTGAACAAAGGTGTCCATGGCTAAAAATATCAATCAATAAAATAGAAATTTTTCAAAACACCAGGTGAAGAAGGAGAATCTCCTGGACACCATGCCAACCCCAATTTAAAAGGACTGTTGGGGCTGTGTAAAAATAATCTTGGCGTAGATATGCACAGAACTTCATAAGTTTGAAAAGGTCACCAAACCAAGGTGGTGCCAACAAAAAAAGAGAAAATGAGCTTTGGAACTAGGTCCGCTGGCTTTTCAACCAAGGGCTGCAGTACCCATCTTAAGGGGTACTTAAAAAATTCACAGGGGCATGTTTAGTAGGGTATTACAGATATTTAAAGCCTTGGAGGAGAAGTACTAAAACTTCCCATCCCTATGATGCCACAGATTGGCCCTGGTGTTGGGCAGGTACCTCCTCACTCTCCATTGTTCACTCTCCTCCTCACCTAAATATGACAACTTTGAAGCTCATGACAACAGAATCTCCCTCCTCTTCCTTGATACTATCATTTTAAAGACTGTAATAATTCCGTCTTAGCAACTAGTTCAAAGTCACTTTCCTGTACAACCTCTGCCATGGTTCTCCATGACTTCAACATCCTCTGGAACGAGGCATCCCAGCACCACTGCCTTTTGGGCTGTTACACTCTCTCCATGCTTTACACTTTATCCACACTTTCAATGGAAGAGTAATCCTTAGTCCTCAGCTCACTTAACTTGTTTCCAACATCTGCTGCAGTCTATCACTCCTTCTTTCTTGAACCACTGTGCTCACATCACCCTCAGAGCATCACTCTTTCTAGGAGTTCCTCCTCTGTTACTGCCACTCTTTGCTGGATTTCATTAGTTATCCCTCATCCTTTCCCTAATGTTTAAACACTGGAATGCCCCAGGGCTTCATCTCAGAGTTTTGTTTTATCCACACTCTATATCTAGGTGATTTCACCAGTTTAATGACTTCACTGTTGAGAATTCAAAACTCCTACTTCCAGTCTAGGTCTCTTCCCTGAACTTCAGGCTCATATAACCAGTTACCTACTTAACATCACTATTTATATGCTAATATTCATCTTAATCAATAACATGTCCAAAAACAGATTCTTGAGTTTTTTCCCCAAAGTGAATTTTTAAATAAAGTTCTCCCATCTCAGTAAACGGTAGTTTTATTGTATTATTTCAGGCCAGGAAACTTTAAGCAAACTTTGATACTTCCCACCTGATTGGTTAGCAAATTTGTCGACATGATCTACAAAACAGAAGCAAAATTTAAGTATTTCACTACTACCACTACTGCCATCTTGGTCTTCACCATCAACATCTTCAGCCTGGGTTACTGCGAAGTTTCTTCAGTGATCTTTTTCCACCCAGTCTATTCTTGGAGTAGCCAGTGTGATTCTTTTAAAGAATAAGTTTCCACTACTTATTTGACCAGTTCACCTCATAGAGTCTTTTTTCCTGGAAGTTCCTAAAACCCTAAATTTCTGCAGCATTTATTTACTTGTTGATATATGCTATCTTTCTAAATATTAATTGGTTCTGTTTTTATAGGTATTTGTCTGCATGGCTCATTACCCCAAGTAGATTCTCAAGCTACTTGAATATAGGAGCTATTTGTTAACACTTCTTTGTGTTAACACTTCTCTGTGTTCCCCATTAGATATGTAACAAACGTAGAGACTCAGTATCTTCAGTTGTTGTTGTTCAGTCACCAAGTTGTGTGGACTCTTCGTGACCGCATGACTAGAGCAAGCCAGCCTTCCCTGTCCTTCACCATCTCCTGGAGCTTGCTCAAACTCATGTCCATTGAGTCAGTGATGCCATCCAACTGTCTCATCCTCTGTTGCATACTTATTCTCCTGCCCTCAATCTTAACCAGCATCAGGGTCTTTTCCAATGAGTCAGCTCTTCACATCAGGTGGCCAAAGTACTGGAGCTTCAACATCAGTCCTTCCAATGAATATTCAGAGTTGATTTCCTTTAGGATTGACCGGTTTGATCTCCTTGCTGTCCAAGGGACTCTCAAGAGCCTTCTCCAGGACCACAATTCAAAAGCATCAATTCTTCTTTACAGTCCAACTCTCACATCCATACACAACTACGGGAAAAAAACATAGCTTTGATTATATGGACCATTGTCAGCAAAGTGATGCTTTTATTTTAATGCACCACATAGATTTGTCACAACTTTTCTTCCAAGAATCAAGCGTCTATTAATTTCATGGCTGCAGTCACTGTCTGCAGTGATTTTGGAGCCCAAGAAAATAAAATCTGGCATTGTTTCCCCCTTTTCCCCATCTATTTGCAATGAAGTGATGGGGCCAGATGCCATGATCTTAGTTTTTTGAATGCTGAGTTTTAAGCTAGCTTTTTCACTTTCCTCTTTCACCTTCATCAAGAGGCTCTTTAGTTCCTCTTTGCTTTCTGCCATTAGAGTGATATAATTTGCATATCTGAGCTTGTTGATATTTTTCTCAGCAATCTTTATTCCAGCTTGTGATTCATCCAGCCCAGCATTCTGCATGATGTACTCTGTATATAAATTAAATAAACAGGGTGACAATATATAGCCTTGACATACTCCTTTCCCAGTTTTGAATCAGTCCGTGGTTCCATGTCTGGTTCTAACTGTTGCTTTTTTGACCTGCATACGGGTTTCTCAGGAGGCAGGTAAGGTGGTCCCATCGCTTTAAGAATTTTCCGCTGTTTGTTGTGATCTACACTGTCAAAGGCTTTAGCATAGTCAATGAAGCAGATGTTTCCCTGGAATTCTCTTGCTTTTCTAAGATCCAGCATATGTTAACAATTTGATATCTGTTTCCTCTTCCTTTTCTAAACCCAGCTTGTACATCTGAAAGTTCTTAGTTCACATACTGCTGAAGCCTAGCTTGAAGGATTTTGAGCGTTATCTTGCTAGTGGGTGAACTGAGTACAATTGTGTGGTAGTTTGAACATTCTGTGTCATTGCCCTTCTTTGGGATTGGAAGCAAACTAACCTTTTCTAGTCCAGTGGCCACTGCTGAGTTTTTCAAATTTGGTGGCATATTGAGTGCAGCACTTTAACAGCATTCTTTTAGGATTTGAAGTAGTTCAGCTGAAATTCCACCACCTCCACTAGCTTTGTTCATAGCGATGCTTCCTAAGGTCCACTTGACTTCGCATTCCAGGATGTTTGGCTCTAGGTGAGTGATCATACCATAGTGGTTATCTGGGTCATTAAGATCTTTTTTGTATAGTTCTTCTGTGTATTCTTACCATCTCTTCTTAATCTTTTCTGCTTCTATTAGATCCTTGCCATTTCTGTCCTTTACTGTGCCCATCTTTGCATGAAATGTTCCCTTGGCATCTCCAATTTCCTTGAAGAGATCTCTAATCTTTCTCATTTGATTATTTTCCTCTATCTCTTTGCATTGTTCACTTAAGAAGGTTTTCTTTTCTCTCTTTGTTATTCTCTGGAACTCTGCATTTAGTTGGATATATCTTTCCCTTTCTCCTTTGCTTTTCACTTCTCTTCTCAACTATTAGTACGGCCTCCTCAGACAACCACTTTTCATTCTTGCATTTCTCTTTCTTTGCAATGGTTTTGGTCACCACCTTCTATACAATACTATGAACCTCTGTCCACAGTTCTTCAGACACTCTGTCTACTAGATCTAGTCCCTTGAATCTATTCATCACCTGCACTGTATAATCATAACAGATTTCATTTAGGTCATACCTGAGTGGCCTAGTGGTTTTCTTTGCTGCTGCTGCTTAGTTGCTCTGTTGTGTCCAACTCTGTTCGACCCCATGGACTGTAGCCCACCAGTCTCCTCCATCCATGGGATTCTCCAGGCAAGAACACTGGAGTTGGTTGCCATTTCCTTCTCCAGGGGATATTCCAGACCCAGGGGATCGAACCCTGGTCTCCTGCACTGCAGGCAGATTCTTTAACATTGAGCCACCAGGGTTTTCCCTACTTTCTTCAGTTTAAGTCTGAATGTGGTGTCTGCCCAAATGTGGGATCTGTGGAGTCTGCTCTGCAGACCCCACATTTGGGCAGAGTCCACAAATTTGAGAATGATAAGCTTTCCTCCTCCTCTTTGTTCTTCCCACGCCATCCATGTGTGCCATATGTGAGCACACAGGTGCACACACACACACACACAGACACATACACACACACACAGAAGCACGGGGTTTGCCTCCAACCCTAGAAGCAGCCATCTGAGTTCATCTGCAGGAAGCCAGCCAGCAAGCATCTGATCCACCAACTGCAGTGAAAATATGGTTGAGTTACTTTGCCTCTCTGAGCCTCAGTTTCCTCTAGATGGGTATGTCCTAAGTTCTTGCAATTCCAATATTGTAACCATAACTCGAGCACCTCATTTCCCCCATAAAGGATGGCAACATGTAAGCAAAACAGAAATTAATCTCTGAAAACTCTCAATGATGCTATAAATACAGGACATTTTGTGTAAATCTATTGAATGAATTTTGTCACTTTAATACCCAATCTTATAGTATATTATAACTCTAGTGAGGTTAAAGATGAACTTAGCTGATTGTAATGAAGTGGAAGTAATGATGATAGAAGAATACCTGCCGAGCATCTCTGGAATTGTATTTCTATTGAGAAGCTATATATTTCTGGAACTTCAATTAAAATGATTCTCCAATTTTCTCTAACACTTTCTTTTTAATTGGATGAGCATCTTTTGCATAGACTAGAATATCCACTAAAGACATTTCAGAAGCCCCATGCCTTTTTTCCTTTCCTCATATAACCTGTAGGAGGCCTGGTGACATCATGTATGAGAAACTGAAGCTGTTGTTTCAACACTACATTATCTAATGCAACCAGCATGTTTGTTTTTCTTCTAAAAGTCAAATTAGACTAATTGCTTCGATTTTTATCCTCTCCCATCATCACCAATAGCTGACATCTTTAATTTCTGATGTACTTTCAAAACAAAACACTGATTTATTATTGCATATGGAACAAACAAGACAGAACATTATTTTGCTAGGGATGCTCAAGGATAGGACAGGCATAGTGACTGGTTACTTCCCCCCCAGTTTGTGCAATTTACATGCCTGTCTCTATTCAAGACACTCTGCTAGTACAATGTCAGCGCTGCTCATGAATCCTTGAGCCTACACAAACCCTCTCTGTCAGTACTAGGGAACAAGCGGGTTGAAAATGGGAAGTCAGTTTAAAAGCAGGTATTTAAAAAAATTTGTCTCACAAAGGAAATCTAGATCATTCTATCATTTAGCAATTAAGTCTGAACATAATGGCAAAAGTATAATAACAGCTACAATACTATAGCTGTCTGTGTGATAGGGATCTGTGCAAAATCTGAATTAAGATTATAGGCTGGCTATGTATTTATAGCACATCTATTTTTCTGAGTCTGGGCTCCTCCTGTTTCTTCTCTCATGCTGTAAAAGGTGGGGGGGGCGGGGTTGAGGTGTTGCATTTTTGCTATCCATTCCCCTTACTGTGCTGCCTTGGTGGGATTCACAGGGTTCTATTTGAGGCCCCATGAGCATTCAGAAGAGTCTTTATCCTCTCTTACTTTTGCCTTCCTCAAGGCCAATGCCACTCCAGCTCAGGCTTGCTCGTCATTTGCCAGGGGCCAAGGATTCCAGTGGAGCCTGGAGAAGCTTGCATACATGCCTAATCACAGAAGAGATGAAATCAAACAGGACCCTGAGGAGTCCTCCAAGGGACAAATCCTTTCCATGTCCCCTGTTTCTTGTTTGTTGGAAATAGGCTTCATTCAGCCTCCCTGAGCTTCCCTGAGTTCCAAAGCTCAAACAGTTGCTAATCAAGGAAGGAAGGGGATGCAGAAAGAAGGGAGTAATCAAGAAACAATAGTGCAGGGATTAAAGCATGGCCCTGGGTTCTCTTCAAGAAATTTACATAACAATATATTTGAGTTCTTCTGCAGGAACTAAGGCCTCTAGGGAACTGGGGCTTCCCCAGTGGCTCAGTGGCAAAGAATTCACCTGTAGTGCAGGAGAGACTTGAGAGGCTGGTTTGATCCCTGGGTGGGAAAGATCCCCTGGAGGAGGAAATGGCAACCCAATCCAGTATTCTTGCCTGGAGAATCCTATGGACAGAGGAGCCTGGCGGGATACAGTCCCTGCGGTTGCAGAGTTGGACAAGACTGAGCCGACTGAGCTTAAGCACAAGGCCTCTACCCAGGTAGAGGATGGGAATTTCAGGCTGAGCACAAAATACCTGGAGCACCACCCTGTTACCTCACCACTAACTAACCAGACTACCCTAAAGCCTTTCACTGTGTGGAGTACAACTGAAAAATTCTTAAAGAGACAGGAATACTAGACCACATCACCTGTCTCCTGAGAAACCTATACACAGGTCAAAAAGCAACAGTTAGAAACAGATAGGCAACAACAGACTGGTTCCAAAATTGAGAAAGGAGTATGTCAAGGCTGTATATTTTCACCCTGCTTATTTAACTTACATGCAGTGTACATCATGAGAAATTCTGGGCTGGATGAAGCACAAGCTGGAATCAAGATTGTTGGGAGAAATATCAATAACCTCAGATATGCAGATGACACCACCCTTATGGCAGAAACTGAAGAGAAACTAAAGAGCCTCTTGATGAAAGTGAAAGAGGAGAGTGAAAAAACTGGCTTAAAACTCAATATAAAAAAAAAACTAAGATCATGGCATCTGGTCCCATCACTTCATGGCAAATAGATGGGGAAACAAGGGAAACAGTGACTGATTTTATTTTCTTGGACTCCAAAATCACTGTGGACAATGATTATAACCATGAAATAAAAAGATGTGTGCTCCTTGAAAGAAAAGCTATGACAAACCTAGACAGCATATTAAAAAGCAGAGACATTACTTCACCAACATAGGTCTGTCTAGTCAAAGCTATGGTTTTTCCAGCAGTCATGTATGGATATGAGAGTTGGACCATAAAGAAGGCTGAGTGCTGAAGAACTGAGGCTTTTGAACTGTGGTTCAGGAGAAGACTCTTGAGAGTCCCTTGGGCAGCAAGGAGATCAAACCAGTCAATCCTAAAGAAAATCAGTCCTGAATATTCATTGGAAGGATAGATGCTGAAGCTGAATCTCCAAAACTCTGGCTACCTAATGTGAAAACTCAACTCACTGGAAAAGACTCTGATAATGGGAAAGGTTGAAGGCAAGAGAAGAGGACAACAGGAGATGAGATGGTTGGATGGCATCACCAACTCAATGGACTTGAGTTTGAGCAAACTTTGAGAGATGGTGAAGGACAGGGAAACCTTGTGTGCTGCAGTCTATGGGGTCGCAAAGAGTAGGACACGACTGAGTGACTGAACAATGTCCCCAAATGATCAAGTGCAATTAATTTCCCCCTTCTCCCTTTAAAAAACTTCCATGGTGGAACAGAAACTTTGGATTTGGTTTTGGACACAAGTCTAACATTGCCCCAGGTTGCCGACCTCCTAAATAAAGCAAACTTTCCTTTCCATGTAACACTTGTCTCGTAAGCATTGGCTTTCCAGCAGTAAGTAGCCTAACCTCAGTTGGACAATGGAGAGAGTCATGGAACACTGTGCTACTGCTGCTAGTGACTTCTCCCCACGTGGTGATGACTGCTTTCACAAGCAGTAGGTATTACGGCATTTCAAGGGCAGACAACCACCACTTCTGGCCTGAGACTAAGTCTACGAATCCACCAGTCTCTCATTTCAAGAGAGTAGCAGTTGCAGTCTTCTATTTCCCTAGGAAATATAGTTCTCAACCCCAGGTTTCTGTCTGCCCTGCTCCCTCTTGGAAATCAGTCTAAATCACCCCTATTTCTAGTTAAAGCTTTCCTTCAAGTTCATTTAAGAGGTTTGATTGAAATCTGATGTGACAGAAGTTTAATAAATGATGGCTATTACTTGCATTATTCATGCATATAGCCATTCATCAATGATGGTTTTTTCCTCAGTTCAAGGCATACTCTTAATGTTCTGCTTGTATTTTGTTTAAAACAAAACAAAACAAACAAAAAATATATATATATATATATATATATATATATATTAGAATGTATCAAGGAAGGACAAGAATTAGCTGCTTACCTCACTGAAGTCCGTTGTTTAAAAAGAAAAGACACAGGCCTCCAATGGAGTCACTTGTGCTGCTAAGACCCATGTCAGCAAATCACAACTTAATACCTAACATAATTGTAGTTTTAGTTATTATACAGAGGAATTTTAAGCCAATCAGTCTGGAATTTCCTGATCAACACTAGAAAGGTAATCTGCATGAGAGACTCTCATGCTTCTCCCAAAGGAAGACAACCTTGCCTGAAATAGTTCTTTCATTTTTACTTTTGTCTCATTCCCATTCTGCCTCTAAAAATTTTCATTTTATAGAGCTCCTTGGAGCACCTTTCTACTTGGTAGATGTAATGTTTCCTGATTCATGTATTACTGAATAAAGCAAGTCAGATCTTCAAATTTACTCAGTTGAATTTCATTTTTTTAACACCATAAACACTTTTTCCTCAAGATCCCAGACTTGGTTTCTGTGCCTTAACTTTAAGAAATACAGAAGAATGTGTCACATTTTTAAAAAAAGAGTTGCTGTTTAGAATCATCCCAAATTTTAAACTTCTGCTATAAATAACACCCAATATTATATTATATTATAATAACACTTCCTTATTAATGAAGAGGAAGAGAATATATTACTCATAATTTGATTATTTAAAAAAAGCACAGCAGATACAGGAAAAGATCTAAAAACTGAGTACAACTTGCAATTTTCTAAGAGTTATTTATCTGGGAAATGTCCATTTGTAAGTGTGTCTCTCTCTCTGAGTGATTCTAAAATTCTAGAAACTCTTACCAAGGAGAAGGCATGGCCTTAAATCTACATAACAACCTTAGCCTTGTTTATTGTGATTTTCCTGGTAACCTCCCACAACTGGCTTTCCACTCCTTCCCCCAGTTTTCTTATGTGGAGCTAAAAATGGTATTTAAGCTGGTATCTGCAGCCATTTCAGAGTTAATCAGTTTGCTTGAGGCTCTCCCATGTATATATGGGGTATACGTGTTATTATTATTTTTTTAAATTTATTAATTTATTTTTTCTTTACATTATCATGTTGGTTTTGCCATGTATATACATGTTATTAAACTTCTGTTTTTCTCTTTTTAATCTTTTATTACATGGTGTGTCAGCCAAGAACCTAGACTTGACCTCCTGGGACCCCTGTCTGGAGTTGAGTGTCCCCAAGGTCTCCAGTATGATCAGTGCTGAGCAGAATTAAAGGGCTGTAATCTTAACTCATTGCTGGTTTGTCCACCCCAGATGGGAATATATACCATGATGTAAAGCAATCCAAGCCTGTGCCCTGAGACTGGGTATCTGGTGAAACAGGCATAAGCCTTATCCTCTTATTGCTCTGAGGGTAAGTCACTGATTTCCTCCCCTAGTCTTCCATAGTAGCAGTTTAGGGTGTTTCCAATGGTAAACATTTCATTGTCATAGACCCACTTTAGGTAATGACAGAAGTAATGACAAAGGAGTGGGTTATCTGGTCCTGTTAGGGGCCTTAAGAGTATTTTAATAACAAGTGGGGTGGAGCAACACTGCCTACAACCAGGGCAGGGTCCTGGTTGAAGGAGTAAGTGGCTTAAGGACACATTGATAAGAGGCAACAGACCAGATGTTCCATAAAAGTGGAGTGGAGATTTGATCCAGAGTTATGTTTGTAACTTTAGAAGAAGGGTGGTCCCAAAGTGGCAAACATCTCTGTAAGCCTAATTGCCCTTGAAGGGATGCCATCAACAGATGGACTTCTAGCAGGCATTGTGTGCCTGTCACCGGCCCTAGGGGGTTCAATGAGAGATGCTGTTGATGCACATATTGTAGGAAACATGGAAGATGAAGGCTTGAATATCTAGATAGATTGGATATTATATAGCGTTTCTCTCCCAAAGGCCAGCTATTTTCTGATTGTCCCTCCAGAAGATTGTAGAGGCAACATTGTGGGCTCAGGAAAAGAACTTGAGACAGGAGGGAAGGGGGCAGGGTACACTTTTGAAAGAATGACATAGCCCAAGGGCATAACATAAACCAATGAAAATCAAATGGGTCCAGGATGACAGACAAGTCAAATTCAACTAAACCTTGATCCTCAGCCAGATGCGCCATGACAGTTCCAAGGCACTGTGAAAAGACCAAGGAGTGGGTGGTTCCCCAATTGTTGGAATGATCCTCCCACTCATTAGCATATGAAATTACCCAGCTCCAGAAAACTAACCACATCTATTCTATTTGGGGTGCCTACAATCTTTCTTTGGGGGATCCTACTCCTGGCAAGGGGGAATTTGGAGTTTGCTAATGCCCCTACTAATCCTTGTTATCACCAAATTGATGCTGCCTATGATTGCTCCATGTATTATCAATTATCTAACCTGTTTTGTCTCTGCCCAGGTCAACAAGTTACAACATGCAGTGGCAGTTCAACAAGGATATATAAAACTATAGCCAATCACAGAATATCACTCACCCTAAGATAGACACTGCTATAAGGACTCTGGGCTTGAGACTAGCAAGAGGGGGAGGCCCAATGCCCCTCACTGTCCCAGTTCAGCAGGAATTAGCCAGAGAGATCTCGACACTCCTATTCCCAAAGAATTGGGCCTCCCATCTCTTGAGGGGAGAATGTTAGGTAGTTAGAATAGGAAAAAGAAGTCCAAAATGACAGTGGCTAAAAGACAAAGAAAGGGAAAAGTCTGCAAAAACAGAACAAAAGAAAATCCAAGGACAAGGATGGGAGTAAGAACCTCAGGTGAAACAAACAGCCCTCCTGGCTAGCCCAATTTATATAGGACAGACTCGGGGAGTGGAAAGACAAATGTATAAAAGGAAGAAGACAAGAGGAATTGAGGCCTCTCATTTGGGGTCAGCCTGCCCTCATGCCTCAAGGGTGTACTATTCTTTCTTGCCAAACAAAACTCTGAGTAGTAACTGAGCTATTACAGTGGTCTGCCATTTCAAATCTTTGCTGCAGCGAGACAGAATTGAGGAAATTACACATTCCCCAACAAATTGAAATAATAAATATAAAATGAACTATGAAGATAAAAGTTTGCTAAACTATCATTTTATTAATAGCAAAAGAAAATACAGTTTTGTAGATTCCACAGGTGGGCAAAATTTCTCTGTAAAATTTCCTAAATATATTCTACTAAGAACTTTATGAAAAGATAAAAGTTATCTTTTTGAAAAGATACCTATTGCCTGTGTCTACTTTCAGTAGCACAGGCACAAAAGATATGCTTCAAGATACAACTCTTAGTGTCAAAGTGATTACAAAACTGTTAAGACAGTAATTTAGGCAGTGTCAAGGGCAGAAAAATATATTGTTACTGTTATAATGAACAGAGAAAAGAAAGATGCTGAATATAGCCTGAGAAAAAACTTCTGTTTTTCATCTTTTTAAGAGTTCTTACAACTCAGGTAAAAATATATAAAACTTATGGAGTTTTGTTGCAAATATCCCTCTGCCCACACTGATATTTGATTTAAAGTGATCATGTTGTACTTGCTGGTTAAGAGGATATTCCTGCCTTCTAAGGGGCTTAAATAATCTCTTTAAAGATAAATTTGCAAGCTAAGATGATGTTTATTTTATCTAATATACAGTGGACATTTCTAAAATTAACTACTTAGGAGCCCTTATTAGCAAAGTATGTTCCTGGCTTCCCGGTACTGATATGACAATTAAATCACTGGCAGCAGAACTGAAGGTTGCCTTTGAGATATGGCATTGCCTGAAAACATGATATCTGCAGTTAGTCTAAAGTGGAACAATTTGATAAAAGCTTATGTGGGGGAAATTGAGACTAAAATATGTTTTCATGAGGGCTAAGTTGCTTCAGTTGTGTCCAACTCTTTGTGGCCCTTATGGACTGTAGCCTGCCAGGCTTCTCTGTCCACAGCACTTCCAGGCAAGAATACTGGAGTGAGTTGCCATGCACTTCTCCAGGGGATCTTCCTGACCCAGGGAGTGAACCCAGGTCTCTTATGCCTCTTGCATGGGCAGGTGGGGTTTTTATCACTAGTGCCACCTGGAAGCCCCATGTTTAAGGAATCACTATTTTGTTGATTCTATTTTTTATGGAAGACTACAAATATGTGCAGAAATAGAATAATTAATCTCCATACACTTATCATCCAGTATGAATATATATTCACTCATGGCCAATCCTATTTCAGATACCCACTCCCTTCCCTATCTTCTATATTATTTTGAAGAACATCCCAGATATCCTATCATCTGCAAATATTTCCTATTAATCCCTAAAAGTCAAAAATCAAAACCATGATAACCACTATCATATCTAAAAATTAACAATAATTACTTAATATTAACACATAAAATAACCATTTGTGGTTAAAACTTTCAATAGTTTTATAATTCTCACATTTTAAACCTTTATTTATAAGTACAATAGACTCATCTTTTGTGTAGTTGCTGAGTTGTGTCCAACTCTTGGCGACCTCATGGACTGTAGCCCACCAGGCTCCTCTGTCCATGAGATTTCCCAAGCAAGAATATTGGGCTGAGTTGCCATGTCCTTCTCTAAAGAATCTTTTCAACCCAGGGATCAAACCCACATCTCTTGTGTCTCCTGCATTGGCAGGCAGATTCTTTACCACTGAGCATACAGGGAAGCCCATAAGAGACTCAAAGCAAGTTGCAAAAATAGTACAATCCTGTGAGCTCTTACCCTACTGTTGTTCTCAATGGATGACATGCTGTATAACTGTAGTATAATATCAAATCAAGGAAATTTACATTGGTAAAATATTAACTGGACAACAGACTTTGTTCCATGTTCATCATTTTTTACACACATTTGTTTATGAGTATATCTGTGTGTTTCCAGTCAGTATGAACCCACATATGGATTAGTTTAATGAAAACCCCAACAAAGACACAGACCTGTAACAGAGCAGAACTCTATGGGGCCTTCCCTGGACAGACTCCACCCCTTCATGTCCTCTGCTTTAGCTCCTCTCTGGAGTACCTACATAATCTGATGTACATATCCTGAGTTGTTTGACAGATGCTAAAACTCCCACCAAATAGAAGGAGTTAACTACTTGATGACCATGAGGACCTAGCCCCCAGACTTACTGGAGTCTGAGAATTGATATTAACCCCTGTGACATCACCCTGTGGTCTCACCATCAACCAATCATAGAACTGTGCACAAGTTGACTGCATACTCGTGACTTCCCTCTTTCACCTTGCCTTTAAAAAGGCCTCCTTAAAACTCAATGGGGAGTCAAGGCTTTTTGAGTTTCAGCTGTCTTGGATTCCTTGTACGGGCCTTACAATAAACACTGCACTTTCCTTCACCACAACCCTGTGTCAATAGATTAGCTTTACTGCACGAGGATGAGCAGACCCAAGTTTGGATCAGTAACTGAACTATCGCTGTTTCATCATCACAGAGTAATTCCCATGTGCTACCTCTTTATAGCCCAATCCAACCCAATAACTCCCTGTGGATCAATGGAAACCATTAATCTGTTGTTCATCTCTGTTATTGTCTTTTGGAGAAGATCATATAAACGGAATCATACACCATGGAAACTTTTGATATTGGCTTTTTAGAACTAAGCATAATACCTTTGAGATTCATTTGAGTTATTACGTATATTCAAAGCAAGAATCATAAAAGTAGGGTTCAAACTTTGTCTGACTTTAAAGCCTATTCTTAACAACAATACCATGTTGCTTCACAAAACAAATAAGAGCACACCTTTAAAAATTAAATCACTATCTAATGAATATTATTGTATATATTATAATCCTTACTTTTCTTCCAATTTTCTTGAGATTATCATTGACATACAGCACTGCATACATTCAAAGTGTACAACATAATGATTTGACATACATATATCATGAAATGATTATCACAGTAAGTTTAGTGAACATTCATGATCTCATATAGATATAATAAAGTTAAAGAAAAATACGTTTTTTCATCACTGTAAGGGCTTCCCTGGGTGGCTCAGATAGCAAAGAGTCTGACTGCAATGCAGGAAACCAGGTTCAATCCCTGGATCAGGAAGATTCCCTGAAAAAGGAAAAGGCAACCCACTCCAGTATTCTTGCCTGGAAAATTCCATGGACAGAGAAGCCTGGTGGGCTACCGTTCTCAGGGTTATAAAGAGTTAGACATGACTGAGTGACTAACACTTTCACACTTTCACTTTCACTGAACAACTTTCACACACAACATTCAGCAGTGTTCATTATATGTATCATGTTGTTCATCCCTAGTATTTATCTTATAGCTGGAAGTGTTGCAGGGAGAAAGCCAATTCTGACTCCATGTTGGAAACTGTTTCTTTTACTTGCTTTTGGTGGCCTTTATTATCATAATCATACTCAATGGCTTGCCCTCTGCTTGACTGGAAACTAAAGTGCCTTTGTTCAGCTCAGGGAGAGATAGTTTGTCCCCACCCACCTGTGAACAGGAGAGATTAACATACCCCTTCCAAAGGCTGGCCATTCTCTTGGAAATGTTTTGCAAGACTGAAGAGCCTTTCACTTTAATTCCCCACTGCCTCTCCCTCTCTATTCTGCCTTTTGACTTTAGCTCCTCATTGCTTCTTTCTCCGTGCTCTATAAAAGAACCCGGCAGGTCTATTTGCAGCTTTTTAAGGAACCTCCACACTGTTTTCCATAGTGGCTGTACTAGTTTGCATTCCCACCAACAGTGTAAGAGAGTTCCCTTTTCTCCACATCCTCTCCAGCATTTATTGCTTGTAGACTTTTGGATGGCAGCCATTCTGAAGGCATATACACCGAGGAAACCAGAATTGAAAGAGCCACGTGCACCCCAATGTTCATCGCTGCATTGTTTACAATAGCTAAGACATGGAAACAACCTAGATGCCCATCAACTGATGAATGGATAAGAAAGCTGTGGTACATATACACAATGGAATATTACTCAGCATTAAAAAAAATTCATTTGAAGCAATTCTACTCAGATGGACGAAACTGGAGCCCATTATCCAGAGTGAAGTAAGCCAGAAGCAAAAACAACAATACAGTATATTAACACATATATATGGAATTTAGAAAGACAGTAATGAGAACCCAACATGGGAGACAACAAAAGGAACGCAGATGTATAGAATAGACTTGTGGACTTTGTGGATGAGGGTAAGGGTGGGATGATATGGGAGAAGGGCATTGAAGCATGTTAATTGTCATGTGTCTAATCAATCGCCAGCCCAGGATTGATGCTCGGGACTGGTGCAGCGAGATTTCCCGGGGGGGAGGGAGGAGGGAGGGGGGACCCGGAGGGGAAGCATATGTAAACCCATGGTGATATCATGACAATGTATGGCAAAAACAATAATAAAAAAAAATAAAAAAAAAAAGAACCCGGCATCCAGACCCCAATAAGATAGTGATTTTGAGGCACTAGCCTGCCATCTTCTCAGTTTGCCAGCTCCCCAATTAAAGTCTCTTCCTTGCTTCAACACCTTGTCTCTTGGATTCATTGGCCTATCATGTGGCAAGCAGGGTGAGCTTGGACTCGGGAACAGAAGTTTGTACCTTTTGACCAAATTCATTCAGTTTTATTCATCTTGCCCTTTACAGATCTCTTGCTTCCAGACTTCTAACCCAAGTCTTTTCTCCACAGTATTTCATCCGGCAACTTGGGAAGCTTTTAGAGAAATTTCAGATGCAGGAAATACAGGGATTAATAGTCTACTGAAGTGGTATGGACATTACTTTAAACTGAAAATCCAAATAATCATCACTCACTAAAGAAGCATCATTTAAACTTTAGCAGAGTCTCCCCAAAATATAGCTGCTATTGCCATATCCCTCCACCCACTCCCAGGCAGTTTCCTGAAGAGGGCAAGACTGTCTTTTATCACTGGGAAATTGGAATTAAGCTGTGCATTAACATCAAAATGTCCAACACAGTTCCCATTGAAACCCTATCCCCAAACATTTGTTAAACAGGCATATGTACCTTTACCTCTGGTTGTGCATCAAAATTACTCATTATTGAGAAATCCCCTTGTGCACATGTAAATAAACCTTATGAATCTTGTCTTTTCTCCTGTTAATCTCTCTACTCTGTTTATTCTCAGGCCCCAACTATCTGTGCCAAACATGGTAGAGGAAAACATTTCCTTCCTGAAAATGCATGCCTGGGAGTGATTATTTATAATGTGATTAAAGGATGTTAAATATCAATATAAGAACTATAATTTGGAGGGGTTAATAAAAGTAGGGAGTATCTGGCATCGATCCTGTATGTGTGTGTGTGTGTGTGTGTGATTCACCATATGACTGGCTAGGCCTCAGAGAATTGGACTGCCTAGAGGACCTGAAGGTTGGCTGAAGCCTTGCCTGCTGCCATTCATGTGTCGGAAAATCCCAAGTGATATATCTTTACCTTCTGTCCTGTAGCCTCTTTCATAAGCAGACTGAAATAGAGCACAATAGAAGTCAAGTATATGTATTTACCACACTTTTAGATCACAGAATTTATTTATGTATCTCATATCTCTTTTCCTCTCCCATAGGCCTTATGCTCCAAGACCAGGGAGAATACCAATGGAAATTATACAATGATAGTGTTCCAAGGGCACTACATCAGGAACACCTGGAGAGGGAGTACCATTCTGCCCACTCCTCTTTGGCAACAGGTTGCCTGCCCATCACTTCCAGCCATTGTTTGTGTGATGACCCAAGGAGTAAAGTGCAGATAAAACCAAGGAGGGTCTTGGAATGCAGGAATGGAAAAACCAGACCCTTATCATCCTTCCCTCCCCCATGTTATAACTATTAATGGAACAGTATAACCTGTCTCCCCTCCTGCCCCAGAGGGAGGACATGCCTCATCCAATCAACAAATGACCTGCAAGACCCTATCCCACTCCTTGTACCCTGGGAATAAAAGTGGACTAAGGACCCCCATTCAACGTCGGTTCTCCCTTGAGCTGGCCCACTGTTCTAACAACGTCTCCCACTCTAAAAAATTTTATTTCCATGTGTTTCTGTCTCATGTCTGGAAATTCTTTTCCAACCCGCGCCTGGACCATGAGATTTTTGGTGGCCCGTACAGGGAACCTGGGGTCTCTTCCCCCACCCCCTCGCCTCTCCTTTTTCATAGGGACCCTCTCTGTGAAGAGACAAGTGCTGTGGAAGCAACTGAGCAACTCTGGCCAGGGTTACCCTCTGCTGTGTTCCAAAGGCTCCACTGTTCACTGTTCACTGGCTGCCACCTGAATGGCTGAGGGTCTCTCCTTTGTCTTCTTTCCAACTGAGGACTAGTCCAATCAATATTGTGTGGGCACGGGTCAGGCACTTAAAAGCCATTAGGGCGCCTGCCACATGAAGACTCCCATGTGAGGATAAGGGGGACACGGAACAGATCAGGCCACAAGGGCATCTGCCCCGTGTAAGACAACTTCCGTGCACCATGTCAGGCACAGAGTGGTTGAAGCAAAACAGAGACCATTGTCCCCTGGCCACAGCCTCCCCAATAGGATTATAAGGCAGATTCCTCAGCCTTCTTCCCTGTCACTTTCACTTCTTTCCCTTTCAGTCCAGATTGCTTTATTGGAGCCTAGGTGTAGCCTCTGAGCCAGCCCAAGAGTGCCTTCCACGTTTCAGGGAATCGCCAAATGGTGAGACACCCGGTTGCTCCCAGGAATCTCTGTCTTTCTCTGCCAGGGTCACATGTGCCAGCTCTGTCTTTCTTTGCCCAGGTTACATGTGCCTTAGCCACACAGTTCTCAGGGGCCACCTCTCAATGTCGTATATGACTGTTGGGACGGTTGGCCGTTTTTGTGCCATTAGTCACACAGACAGATCATGGGGACAAAAGGGATGCCTTTCTGTCAGCCAGTGATTCTCAGTACCCCCATTCTAAGGCAGGTAGGCTAAGAGTGGGTTCTGGTATATCCTAGGAGCCTCTCTCAGACTCAACCCTTGGCTATATTCTCAGAAACTGGAAAATTTTGACCCTGCAAAAGGCCTGGCCCCAGGGGGACCCAGATGGGGGACCTAAAAAATGGCCTCTGAGTCGCACACTAGCTTTTGCCAAAAGCAGGGAAAGGACTTGAATTTCCTTATGTTCAGTCCTTCATGGCTCTCAGTCAGGATCCGGATTTCAGGGACTCATGCTGCATGTGTCTTTCTGTTGCCTCCCTATCTCCTGTACCCCTCTGTCTCTCTCCATCTGATTTCCTAGACGATCCTGACTCGACCTTTCATATCCACATGATCTCAAGAAAAGGATTCTGAGGTTCCCTTTGGTCCAGGTCTTTCTCCTATATTCAAAAGCCTGAAGGATCAAAAACTCTCCTGAATATTCTAAAGTATTCCCTTCTAACTACTCCTGTTTTCCAGGGTGGGGAAGGACCAAGCTTCCCCCACTCCTGCAAATTCCTTTAACCCTTCAGATTCTTCCGATGCGACAAAGACCTCACTTCCCCAGAGGGACAATCCCTGCTGGGACCAATCTGCCCTTGTTATCAGGGCCAAGTTGAGCACTATCTGGTCTAAATTTTGGGTATAAAACTATGAGCACAGAAAAATACGATTTTTGACAACACAGTCACAATATTCTTTAGATTCCAGAGAAAGCTTGAAGAAAAAAATTATCTCTTTAAGAATTCTTCCCCTGAGGAAATAACTCCTCCTATACCTTTAGACCAGAGCTCTCTAGAGCACTTATCTAGACCATCTCTAAGTCCTGAAATGAAAAGGAAAAAAAAAGGACGGTTCAAAGAGACATTTCAAATCTCAAGTGGAAAACTATGAGATCTCTGTCTGTCTGGATTTATGTATGTCTCAATATGTGTCTTTTTTTTATAATATTTCTGAAGTTGTAAATGAGTTCTAATTTAATTGGCCAAAAGAAAAGTAAGTGCTTACAAATCAGACAATTCTAAATACAAGAGAAATTAACCTAAATGAATTTTAGATTCACATGAACTGGGAAATATTCAATATTAAATATCTAGTATTAATGTTTGTTTGCTAATCTACTATAGACATGTCTAAGAGTCATTAACATTAAGCATAATATTTTCATTGTGTCAAGGTTTATTACAAGTTAAATATTGTTATGTCTGTTACAAGTTTGTCAGCAAGGAAAGTACCTCGAGTGAAGAAACTTCAAAAAGTTGTAAATGAGATATGAGCTTTTAGATAAACTCTATTAAGAGTAATTATACTTTAGAAATGTCTGTCTAAAACAGTCTCTCTAGATTTTGGTAACTTGAATTTCTAGGGTTGTGCTATACTAAGTGACAGAAGTTTACTGAATAGCTAGGTCATTTCCAAATAAAATAAGATTCTGAAACATTCATTACTAAACATTAACTTCCTCTTACAGAGAAACTAGAGATTTTGGACTATTAATGAATAATGTTTGATGCCATCCTGAGATTTTTTAATTGTCACAGGTATTTATGTTCACCAATCTATAGAATGTTAATACAAAGGTCAGTTCTTGGTTGCTTAAGGAAAGTATGATGTGTGTTTTCAGTAAAGAAGGTATGAGGAATGAAATTACATTTTATGAAGGGAAAACGAAGTCAGTCTGACTTACATACTGTTTCAAGATGGGAGAACAAAGTAATGGGTACAGAAAGTGATAAGAAGGTTTTATGGAAAGTGGACCCCAAGGGAAGAGTTTTGTGCATAAATACAAGTTTTCTTGAGATGTCAAACTGCCTTTGACAATGGATTTTAAGTTTGTTTACCTCTGAAGTGACCTGTTCTATGTTTACCTTGGAAATCGTCCTTGTTACTTTGGCTAAGTGAATATATTGTTTCACAGTGATCTATATGACTCTATCTGACTGTTATAAGCCCTTTTGATATTTATTGACAAAACTTCCTAAATAACTTGACTTCTAGCTGACTTTGGGATGCTTCAGAGGGCCCCTGAGACATCCCAAAGAGCTATTAAACTACCTGAGTTCATCTGACATGTTAAGTTACATGGGACGTATTGTTAGAGGAGTGATGAATCTTCTTAGGTTATATTGTATAGTTGATGTTACTAATATAGATATCCTAGAAATCATGTGAAATTCATGAAAATCTGATATGTCCTGGTAAAATGTTGTCAGTTATAATTCTAGTTACCATGTTAAAGTGCTACAAGTCACAGCAATGACCAGGTTACTTTGTCAATTTCAGTTTAATCAGATTTTAAACATGCCTTCCATGGTTTCACTCTGACGCCTTTGCAAGAATACTACTACCTCAAGATATATGGAAAAGACTTTTCTAAGATTAAGCAATAAACAAATTTTGTTTGTTTGTTATCTGAAAAACTGGTAACAGACTGGAATTTAGTCTACTTTCTATGTTAAGAGGGACTTTCCTGGTGTCTCAGATGGTAAAGAATCTGCCTACAATTAGGGAGACCTGGGTTTGATCCCTGGGTCAGGAAGATCTCCTGGAGAAGGAAATGGCAACCCACTCTAGTACTCTTGCCTGGAAAATCCCATGGACGGAGGATTCTGGTAGGCCCCTGTTCAGGGGGTCGCAAAGAGTCAGATACGACTGAGCGACTTCACTTTTACTTTCTAAGTTTAGAGAACAAAGTTTTCTTAGAATGAAGCTTTCAATAATAGATTATGAATTTCTTTGCCCTTAAGTGATTTATATTTGGTTTTAAAATCTTTTGCTACTTTGGTAAAGTAAATAAACATTATTTAAGATTATGGTACATGTAAAAGCTCATTCTGCTTCTACAAAAAACCCTCCCTCATTGTTAGACTTTTGCTATTCTGATGTCCTAAAACATGGCAACAGTCTACTCCTAAATCAGGGAATTAAAAATGGGTGA
The DNA here is from genome assembly GCA_007570785.1 of Antilocapra americana. Classification (NCBI taxonomy): domain Eukaryota; kingdom Metazoa; phylum Chordata; class Mammalia; order Artiodactyla; family Antilocapridae; genus Antilocapra; species Antilocapra americana. Next base: position 75,924 of record ML664668.1, read on the forward strand.
ACAATAGCTGTAAATCAAAGAGTCAGGGCTATGGGAAATCCAAGACAGCCACTTGGCTTTTCCCGGCTTCCTGACAAACCTCATTTCTATTTGATGGGTTAAGGCCTTCCTTGTTTACAGGGTTAATATCCTCATAATGAATAAATCATGTTTCACTGAATATTAAGTTTTGTTCATTGTTAAACTAAGCTTCTACTTTTGGTCTATAGTTTATTAAGACTCACTTCTTAGATAGTTCCTTGTTGTCATGTTATATTGTTAAAGATTTAGATAAGTTATTAAAAAGGACTCTAAGCTTATCTCAGTAACCAATCTTCAGATAAATGTAGGCTCCGTGATATACAACCAGGAGATTAACACCAGACTACAGTCATTTAACAAATGAAGTTAGATGACCTGGGGTATACTGGGCTCTACCTAATGAAAATTCTTGACTTCTAATTCTTACTTATGACCTTACTAATAACTGCTAGCTATAGCTACATTATTTTCTATGTCACTTGCTTCAGAAGATTGTTTCTTACATTACCAAATGTATGACTGAGCCTGTGATACAATGCTGATATATAGTTCCAGATGAGATCAATGATTGTAATAACGTAACTCTAGACATGGGAAGAAGCAACAAAAGAAAATATTTTCCTGGACCAAAAGGCTAGAAAGACAGGTATGGTCCAGAGACTTTTGCTACTTGCAAGGCCTGGTCTAGTAATAGCACATTGAGTAGCCTGTCAATGGAATCTTCAGTAGACCTGGGACTGAGCTTTCCCAGCACTGCGGGACACAATGGTCATGACATGCCCCCAAAACATGGTCAAATATGTGGCTATGAAGGGACCCTACTGACTAAAAGTTGACACTTGCCAGCTGCCTATACAAAAATTACATCATGAGCACTGCAAGCTGCTGACCTTCAACACCCCCTGAAAGGAGTTAAGGGTGGAAATCAGAAATAAGGCACTCTGTGCTCTGGGAAGGGAGAAGGAAATGGCAACCCACTCCAGTATTCTTGCCTGGAGAGTCCCAGGGACAGAGGAGCCTGGTGGGCTGTCACCTATGGGGTTGCAGAGTTGGACATGACTGAAGTGACTTAGCAGCAGCAGCAGCAGCAGTGATCTGGGAAAAACCCAGAAGAACCAGCCTTCAGCTAGTCAGATGTCTTCAGGTAAAGATTTTATGAGCCCAAATTCTTGCATCTTCTCATACTTAGAGAAATGGTAATGTCACGAACCAATGTTTGGTCCTGGTTCTCTTGGCTAGCCCCTGAGCAGCTTTTCTACTTCTATTAATCTTTGGGCCATGTACCTTTAACTTTGTTGTTAATTTTTTTTCTTCTAGAATACAACAAATCTCCAAGTGGTAGTATGACAAGAATATTCCCTGACCAACACCTATACAATGCTGAAACAAGTCACACCTTATCAATTCCATGGACTCTCATCTCCCTCCATAAACGCACCCTGACAGAGAGCAGGCAAAGGGAACCCAGAGCCCCACGAAACCCCTGTACAGCCTGAAGAATCCAGAGTGGTCATCGCCCCTTTTCCCTTGAGCCTGCGTTCCCAAATGCCTGAGAAGGGAAATAGGTAGATAGTTAGACATGAGCAGGGTATCAAAAGGGGCCAAAGAATTGGCCCTACAAATAAAGAGAGGGAGGAATGTGGTGACCCAAGGATGAAAGTGCAGATAAAACCAAGGAGGGTCTTGGAATGCAGGAATGAAAAAACAGACCCTTAGCGTCCTTCCCTCTTGGGTGTTGTAACTATTAATGGAACAGTATAACCTGTCTCCCCTCCTACCCCAGAGGGAGGACATGCCTCATCCAATCACCAAATGACCTGCAAGACCCCTACCCCACCCCTATACCCACTCCTGGGTATAAAAGTGGACTAAGGACCCCCATTCAGCGTCAGTTCTCCCTTGAGCTGGCCCGCTGCTCTAACAGCATTTCCCACTCTAACAAACCTTATTTCCATCTCATTCTGTCTCGTGTTCAGAAATTCTTTTCCAACCCTCACCTGGGCCACCACAGTCTGTCCAACTGGTATCTCAGAGGGCTTGGAGAAGTGCTTATGAGTAATGGGGTTACTTTTAAAACCCAATAGGTAAAGCAGTGGGGCAGGTGTATCTCTCGGATAACTAGCTGAAAATCATACAGGATGGTTATTTATTGATTAATTTTTACTTTTTTTTTTCCTTTTTATAAAGTAAACCCATAGTGTATTATATTAATGATATGACTGACTTTCTACTAACTATCCCACTGTAAGTCATTCCTTCTAGTAATATGGGAAAATGAAATATTCCTCATCTATCTTGAACTCTATCTTATGCTTAGCATCACTCACTACCATAACTGGCACATTGTATTGGATAGACAAATAGACAAATACAGAGATGTAAAATGTATTCATATCTTTCATATTCATATTTCATGCTCTTATTACAGAATCAGTTACAACTTAATTAAAATGTACACAATTAGGGCTTTAAAACCAGTCCATCCTAAAGGAAATCAGTCCTGAATATTCATTGAAAGAACAGATGCTGAAGCTGAAACTCCCATACTCTGGCCACCTGATGTGATGAACTGACTCTTTGGAAAAGACCCTGACGCTGGGAAAGATTGAAGGCAGGAGGAGAAGGGAATGACAGAGGATGAGATGGTTGGATGGCATCACCGACACTATGGACATGAGTTTGAGTAGGCTCTGGGAGTTGGTGATGGACAGGGAAGCCTGGCATGCTGCAGTCCATGGTGTCACAAAGAGTCAGACATGACTGAGTGACTGAACTGAGCTGAAAAGTGATTATTTCCAATGAGCCCCTGCAGATAATTATTAATATTGTCATATATTAATCCCCAAAAGTATATTATTCAAATTTATCAGGAATCGTTCTATACACTAAAAGTTACATAGTTTATGTTAGGATACTAATCTATTAAAAATTTTGGCATCCACAAATCCATACACATAATGTTCTCACTTTTAAATTATCAACAATTAATTGAATAGAAATTTGCATCTGAGGATTTGTTCTATACATATCAGTATCATTACATGTAATCATTTAAGAAAAATTGACATTTTTTAGTAACTGCTCATTATGAAACAGTTCCTAATGATATGACCTATTTGGAGTGCTTAGAATTACTTAAATTATAGGAATATATAAACCAATGGATAAACATTCAACTGGGCTGTAGTTTCTAATGTAGTTATGCTAAGTCACTTCAGTTTTGTCTGAGTCTTTGCAACCCTATGGACTGTAGCCAGGCAGCACCCCCATTAATAGGATTCTCCAGGCAAGAATAATTTGGGGCATTACAGCCATTCCTGTTAACTAAAAATGACATGACCTGAGCAATACTATTATTCACATCAAAGGCAACACAATAGTCCCTCTGTACCATGATAACATAGCTATTAAAGAACTTCCAGAAACACTGTGCGTGTCAGATGTCACAGCTCACTAATTTGTACTAACTTTGAGGTGTGGATGCAGGTCTTTCTCTGTATATCATTCATTTGTACCCACAAAATGCCAGATGTGAGTGCTGGTCCCTTTTTTTAACTCCTGCATTAAATGCTCACAACAATAAGAGGGAGCTGGTATTACTTTTCACTTTTAGATGAAGAAACTAGGTTTAAAGAAAACGTTACTCTTCATTATCACATAGTAAGTGACTGTGCAGAATCTGAAACAGGTTCTTATCTATGTGATCAAGAACAGATGTTATTTCAGCTGCACTAAACAAGTGCAGATGAGTAATATTTTTCTTTGCTGTTTATAATGAATGAATCCAGAAGTGTCAAGTTCACTGTGATAAATGTCTAAACTCAGTCATTTTCTTCTCTTTAAAATAGTTCACAAATCAAAACCACAATGAGGTACCACTTTACACCAGTCAGAATGGCTGCCATCCAAAAGTCTGCAAACAATAAATGCTGGAGAGGATGTGGAGAAAAGGGAACCCTCTTACACTGTTGGTGGGAATGCAAACTAGTTCAGCCACTATGGAAAACAGTGTGGAGATTCCTTAAAAAACTGCAAATAGACCTGCCATTTGACCCAGCAATCCCACTGCTGGGCATATACACCGAGGAAACCAGAATTGAAAGAGCCACATGTACCCCAAAGTTCATCGCCGCAATGTTTACAATAGCCAAGACATGGAAGCAACCTAGATGCCCATCAACTGACGAATGGATAAGAAAGCTGTGGTACATATACACAATGGAATATTAGTCAGCATTAAAAAAAAATTCATTTGAATCAGTTCTACTCAGGTGGACAGAACTGGAACCTATTATCCAGAGTGAAGTAAACCAGAAGGAAAAACAACAATACAGTATATTAATGCATATATATGGAATTTAGAAAGATGGTAACGAGAACCCAGCATGCAAGACAGCAAAAGGAACGCAGATGTATAGAACAGACTCGTGGACTCTGTGGAAGAGGGCAAGGGTGGGATGATATGGGAGAATGGCATTGAAACATGTTAATTATCATATGTGAAATCAATCGCCAGCCCAGGGTTGGTGCTCGGGGCTAGTGTACCGAGATGTCCCAGGGGGAGGGATGAGGGAGGGATGAGGGAGGGGGGTTCTGGAGGGGGAGCATATGTAAACCCATGGTGGTTTCATGTCATTGTATGGCAAAACCAACACAATAAAAAAAAAGAAGAAAAATAAAAAAATAAATAAGAAAAATAAAATAGTTCACAGTTATTATTCTAAATTCAAAATATATTGATATTGTGATCTTGCAAAATATTTTTGCATAAATGATTTCACTGAAACCATTGTACTTTAACTTACTTTAACTCTTTAGATCAATGCTTTATTAAATAAATTTCTACTTTTCACTAAAATGAAAGTGACAATATGTACTACACTAAAAGACCTGAAAACAATACTGCCAAACAGCTATGTATCAAGTCAAAATTCTTTAATTTTGTAAATATCAGTGTTGGTGAATAACTTTTATTTTCACTCAATGTTGGATCATTTTCTGTTAAATTTCCACAATTTCTACTGGACTTTTTAGTTAATGCTTTCCTTCCAGTTCACATGTTCTCAATTACAAATAAATTATCACTGCTTAAAAATGGAAAGTTTTGTCTCCACTTCCCCATAAACATATTCCTCCTTCCTACTATTCCCACCTCAAGTTAATAACATCTTGTGTACCCTCCACTGTACAAGAAAATATCTTTACCCTAAAATCCACCTATGATTGCATTTTATTGGCTCTGTCTGCTACATACATCTTAGATTCCCATCCTTCAACTTTCTCTTATCTGAGTCTACCATAATATTTAAATCCAGGTTCACATCATGTTTACTTTTTTTTCTTTCAGTCCCATCATGTGTTATCCAGGATACTCGTCCCCCAGCCAGGAACTGAACCCATGTCCCATGAAGTGGAAGCCTGGAGTCTTAATTACTGGACTGCCAGCATGTTTACTGACTTAACACAAAAGCCTTCAAACTAATATACCAGGTTGCAGTTTCTCCCCATTACCCATCTCCATCTAATACCTAGATTTAACTTATTGAAACATAGCTATGATTACATCAGTCCCCTGGTTAAAAACTTCCAACAGTGTGTCTCCTCTCAATAGCATATTCACACTTAACATGCTCCTCGAGTAGATTTTAAGCTTCTCTGAATAAATAATTATATTTCATTCATATTGGTATTTTTGAAAATTAAAATTGAACTAGTGTTGTAAATTAGTATAGATTGAATTAAAAGAATAAATGAGTGGACAAATTAACAAAGACTGCAAATCAACTTGAACTGTATTTTTCAATCTGTTAGTCATGATCTATTAATGGGTAAAAATCAATCTAGATATTTCCAACTAGTATATTTTTTAATTAGGCAAAATAGAATAGAAAAATACCGAGAATCACACTCAGTAAGGAAAAGTATTGTTCTCTAAAATCTGGTTTAGTGTTTGTGTTTACTGGATTATGACATAAAATATATTATTAAATTCTTGTTGTTGTTTAGTCACTAAGGCATATTTGTCTTTGCAACACCATGGACTGCAGCCTGCCAGGCTCTTCTATCCAAGGGATTTGCCAGGCAAGAATACTGGAGTGGGTCGCCATGTCCTCCTCCGGGGATATCCCCAACCTGGGCTTGGAGACATTTCCCCCCCGGGGTAGATAAGCAAGTCAGAATTGTTGTTGTTCAGTCACTAGTCATGTCTGACTCTTTGTGACCCCATTGACTGCTGCATGCCAGGTTTCTCTGTTCTCCACTAACTGCCAGAGTGTGCTCAAACTAATGTCCACTGAGTTAGTGATGCTATTTAACCATCTTATCCTCTGCCACTCCTTTCTCCTATTGCTTTTAATCTTTCCCAGCATCACAGTCTCTCACAATGAATTGGCTTTTCACATAAGATGGCCAAAGTATTGAAACTTCAGCATCAGTCCTTCCAGTGAATATTGAAGGTTGATTTCTTTTAGGATTGATTGGTTTAATCTCCTTGCTATCCAAAGGACTCTCAAGAGACTTCTCCAGCACCACAATTCAAAAGCATCAATTCTTTGGTGCTCAGCCTTCTTTATGGTCCAACTCTCACATCAACACATGACTAATGGAAAAACCACAGCATTGACTATATGGACTTTTGTTGGCAAAGAAAGGTCTCTGTTTTTAAATACGCTGTCTAGGTTTGTCATAGCTCTCCTTCCAAGGAATAAGTGTCTTTTAATTCCATAGCTGCAGTCACCATCTGCAGTGATTTTGGAGTTCAAGAAAAGAAAATCTGTCACTGCTTCCACTTTTTCCCCTTTTATTTGCCACAAAATGATGGGACCGGATGGATCCCGTGATCTTAGTCATAAAATAGAGAGCTTCAAATTCTTTCTCCAAGGAAGTAACTGACTTTAATTGAAACAGATTTAGAAGAAATTCAAGCCTATGGGCACTCTCAAAAAAAAGTGGTGGATGTTGTAATGAAAGGTAGAATTGATAGTCACTGGAAATATAGGCTAAACTGGAGGCTGGCTTCTCTTCTGGAGAGAAATTTGGAAAGAGACATTTGGGAAGTGCCTTCCTTTGGTCAGAAAATATCTCCAATGCTGACCTCCAATACTATCCTTTCAATGGGGGAACAATTTGATTGGACCAGTTTGTGAAGCAATTTGGCCTTATAGGGAATTATTGAAAAATAATAAAGCAATCAGGCAGCAATTAGTGGTGCTTGACAGCTGGATGTGGTCAGGGAAAGAGACGGTCAAAGACAGCCCGACCAAAACCACTTTCATGCTACTGGTAATTGTGGGAATACCCAAGGCGGCAACCCCTGAGTAACAAAATCAAAAACTTCATATCAAAGCTTACGGGACAGACTTGCAGACTTCAGGAATATACAACCAGCCACTAAATAAGTAAATCACAATAACATGTCCTGGGGCTGGGGACAAGGGACCATCACCCAGAGTTGCTATAATATAGTATCTGAAATACTGAGTTTCCAATAAAATATTATGGGTCATGCAAATGTCAAGAAGGGGGAAATCTCCCCTCTGACTCTACTTGAGTTCTCTTAGCAGGTCTAATAATTAAATTGACACAAAATAGATTAACAGGAGAAAAAGAACAATTTAATTTGTGAGCATGGAGGTCTTACAGAAATGGAACTTAAGAAGGGATCAAAGCCAGGCAGCTTTGACAGGACCAAGAAATTCAGGTTTGGGTGCTTCATTAGTGGGGCTTCCTTGGTGGTTCAGATGGTAAAAAAAATCTGCCTGCAAGGCAGGAGACTGGGTTTAATCCCTGGGTCAGGAAGATACCCTGGGAAGGAAATGGTAAAGAATTTAAGCAAAGTTTGAGGTTGGACAGTAATCAGTAAAGAAGTAATGAGTTTAGTTTATACAGGATTTTAAAGGAATTAAAATCACTATCTTGAACAGATACCTGCATTCTCATTTACATTGCAGCATTATTCACAATAGTGAAGATATGGAAATAATTTAACTGTTCATTGATATGAATGAATAAAGAAAATATAGCATATATATAATAATAACATAATATAATGAAATTTTATTCAGCAATAAAACAAGATTTTACCATTTGTGGCAACATGGGCAGTCCTTGAGTCATGCTAAGCAAAATACATTAGACAGAGACAGACAAATAGGGTATGATCTCAGTTTTAATGAGGAATCTATAAAAGTCAAACATTGAAATAGTAGTATAGTGGTTGTCAGAGGCTAGGGTTAATGGGGACATGTTGATCAAAGGGTACAAAGTTTCAGTTATAAGATGACTACATTGTAGGGATCTAATGAACAGCATGGCAACTATAGTAAACAATATTGAATTATACATCAGTACTTGAAGCCTATTAAAGGCATTAATCTTAAATGTTCTCACTCCATCAAACAACAATTATGTGTGATAATCATTTTACTATATATATATATATATATATATATATATATAAAATCATCACATATACCTACAACTATAACCCACACATGTTATATTTCTATTATATTTCAATAAATCTGGGGAAAAATAAAGCAACGATGAGGTATCGCTATGTATCAGGTAGAATGGACAAAATTCAGAATGCTAACACCAAATGCTGGCCAGGATGTTTGGTATCAGGAACTCTCATTCACTGCTGGTGGGAATGCAAAATGACACAGCCACTTTGAAATACAGTTGGCAGTTTCTCACAATACTAAACATATTCTTATCATGTGTGCATGTATGCTAAGTCACTTCAGTTGGGTCCAATGCTATGCGAACCTATGGACTATAGCTTGCCAGGCTCCTCTGTTGATGGGATTTTCCAGGCAAGAATACTGGAGTGGGTTGCTATGCCCTCCTCCAGAAGATCTTCCTGACCCAGGGATTGAACCCACATCTCTTATGTCTCCTGCATTGGCATGTGGGTTCTTTACCACTATCATCATCTGGGAAGCCCTATTCTTACCATACGATCCGCCAGTTGTGCTCCTTGATATTTACTCAAAGGAGGTGAAAACTTATGTCCACACAAAAACCTGCACATGTATGCTCAAAGTACCTTTATTCATAATTGCCAGAGCTTGGAAGCAACCAAGTTGTCCTTCAGGAGGTGAATAGATAAACAAACTGTGGTACATCAAGAGAATGAATTATTAAACACTTTAAAGAAATCAGATATCAAGCCCAGAAAAGACATAAAGGGAACAAATGCCTATTACTAAGTAAAAGAGGCCAATCTGAAATAATTGGTTCTACTTCTATGGCTTTCTGAAAATAAGCAAAAATAAGAAGACAGTAAAAAGGTCAATGTTTGCCAGGCGTTAGAAAGAGAGGGAAGAATGACTAGGTAGAGTAGAGAGAATTTTTAGGGCAATGAAACTATCCTGTTTGATACTTCAATTGTGGATATATATCATTAAACATTTGCCCAAACCCATAGAATGTAGAATAGCAAGAGTGAATGGTAATGTAAACTGTGGACTTTGGGAGATAATGATGTGTCAATGTTAATTCATTGATTGTAACAAAGGTACCACCTTGATACAGAATGTTAATGCGGGGGCGGGGGGGTTGTGCTTGTGTAGGGGGCAGGAGATATATGGGAAGTTTCTAGACCTTCCATTGAATTTTGCTGTGAACTCTAAAAAGTCTATATGAAAAGTAACAAAGAATTAAAATCCCCCATCCCCTAACTTTCATATTGGTTCCAGTCTCCTAAAATTCACATACAAGGTTGTATCAATCTTGTTTTAGCTTACATTATTTACCACAGAGTAAAATGGTTTGAATGCATACTTGAACAATATGAATACACTTAAATATCCCTGTTGGGTATTTTAATAGTTAATTGTGTACTTTCATAATCTCATTCTTTCCTCATAAAAACATTAATCTCAGCTATTGCTAATATCCTCATTATACAAGTGAGGAAACGATGACACAGATAGTAAGAGTAGCTCTCCTAAGGCCACAAAATTAGTGTTTGACTCAGCCAAGATTTCACACTGAGTCCAAATACTCATTATTTTACAGAACACCATCAGGGTGATGTTGATGATAACTGATACACATTATACCTTTTATTTTTGGCAAAACTGAACATCCTGTTTATCTCCTCTGAGCTTTGTTCATGCCCTGTTTATGACAAAAATAAACATAATTCTACATCCCATCTTATGATTGGGTGACTTCTATGCCACATCTTAAATTCTCTCTACATTCAATCACTTGTAGCTCTTTAAACATTTTATAACTTCCATGCTTATGGCTAATTTTATCATGAGTTTATCATTTTTGTTTGTGATCTGATGTTAAGTGGGACTCTAGCTGTGGGAAAACTGCATGACCTTGTTTGATGATGTGTCCTGTTATAAAAAATTTGCTTTTAACATCATTAACCTGAGTCAAATCTACTACCTTAGTTCGACAACAAAACTAGTTATATTGTACATTCAAACAACAGTGCAGTGTGAGGATTTGCATGCCAGTTATAAATTCTCAATTTCCTAATCACAGTTTCCTGGCATATAGACTGTATCTAGTCTACCTATTCACTAAGGGTATAGCCCTTCCAGGCCCTTGGCGGCTTTATATTAGAGCTTTAGCTTTGATTCCTTGTTGTGTGGAGACTTGCTTCTGTACTGAAAGGGCTGTTAAAATCTGGTTACTAAGATCAGCAAATAGCCCCCAAGATAGCCTTAGTATTTGTCCCAGTTTACAACTATTTTTTTCTTTCATTTGTGTTTATTCCTGATATATCCCATGAGATTCTTTAAATCTCTTTTATTTAAAATGTTCATCTCTACATTTGTTATACCTTTTTTAAACCAAGTGTTGCTAGATGCTTAGATAACAATTTTCCTTTTCTTTCTTTTTCCAGAGTATCTACTCTACTATACTGTTGGAAAACATTAAATGTCTTTTAAACCTACTTCTGATGAAGCAAGTGTAAGGAAAAGAACTACCATATAATGAATACTTGAATTGCTCTATGACAGACATATTTCCTTATTTATTCACCCTCAAAAATAGATGTGATTTGCCCTGAGGGGAAGAGCTAGCTCAAAGACATAAAGCAGTTTTTTCATGATCAGATAGCTTCCAAGTGGCGGAACAAGGGTTTTAACTGAGGCTTATAAGACTGTTAATTCATAGTTTATTACAATATACAGGATATTTATTAATCTAAGATCAAGTGATAGAATGTCTGGTAGATCCAACTAGTGTTATTGTTTCACAAATACCATGCAAGTAACATGAATGTGTATTTTCAATGGTTGCTTCACAGCTTTCCTTGCCTCCTTATTCTGACATCTATTTATTCTAGTGAACTATTAAATCATAGAATCAACCCTACAGAAAATATTACAGCTTTATTTAAATAACAGAAAATAAAAAATTTCAAAGTAATTGAAAAACAGAAACTTTATTATTCATATCATGCTGGTGGCTCAGCAGTCAAGGATCTGCCAGCCAATGCAGGAGATGTGGGTTCAGTCCCTGGGTCCAGAAGATCCCCTGGAGAAGAAAATCGCAACCCACTCCAGTATCCTTGCCTGGGAAATTCCATGGACAGAGGAGCCTGGCGGACTACAGTCCATAGGGTCGCAAAGAGTCGGACATGACTTAGCGACTAAACAAGAAGGGTGCGTTTAAGAGTTCACTTAATTAAGGTGCTATTTTGAAAAAAATCAAACAAATTCTACTGCAGCTGTATCAACAAAGTGTCTTAAGAATTATCACTTCCAATTTCTTTCAACCAGGTGACAAGATTCAGGAAGGCAGAGTCTTTAAAGATTTTTTGCATGCCTACAACTGCATAGTTCTGGGCCTACAGCAGGACCTGCACAATGTTTTTCAGAATTTTATTGGTCTGACAGTGTTATTGAACATACTTTTCCAAGTGTACTTGAACTACACTTGCCTTCATATTTATTATTCATAATCAAGTGCCTAAGTAGCCATTCAGATAAGAATAACTAACAGTAAAAATGTGATTTTTTAAAAACATGCATTATTAAGCTATACTAGATTTTGATCAAATGCAATTCTGATCCCCATCAACTAAACAGCTAAACAATTGCCTCATTTCATCCTTAGTTTCCTAATTTTTATTTCCTTAAACTGTTGTGGCTGAACATTATGGCAGCAGATTTAGTCTATTCTTTCTCTTTTATTTGCTATCGTGCCATTCCAAAAAAAAATGAAGGCTAAAATTCATGAGCTATTAATTCACATATGAAGTGTTGACTACCTAATGTAAAATGAAGATGCTTTTAGCTTGATATTAGTAGTGCTAAGATACACATAAATTTTTGAGAGTCATAGCTATTCTTAACATTTGCACAGCTTAAAAACTTTAGTTATTTTTATGTGTATATAGCTTTGAGACTACTTTCTCCTGCCTGTGTCCGAGGACACCATCAGTAATAACATCACTACCACATCAAAGTCTAAAAGTGATGATACAGGAAAAGGGAGAGATTTTCTTTATGCTTGGCTAATACATTTTGCTACTCCATGGCTCTCTTCCTCACTGATTCCTTGAGATGACAAAATATGAAAATAAGAACCATCAGCAAACTGTCTTCATATCTCACAGGTTGATCAAAAATAGTTAACATAATACATTGAATATGACAGCTTCTTTAGGATTTATACACTTACTTTAAGGCAAATGCTATAAAAATCTATATAGATTCTAATGGTTGTTGCCATTAAGAATAACGTTTGGCTGAAAATGTTAAGTAATATGTTTGCCTCTAATGGGATTAGAGCTGAACAACAGTAGTAACTTTCAAATTACTCATACAATTACAACAGAGTAAGTGGCAGGAAGCAATTTTCTATTTTCATTTAGCTTTCTCCTCTGAGGGATAAAAAAAAAGGCTATAAATACTTCAGGAAAAAGTATGAATGCTACAGTTAACCACCCATGGTTTGGGTTGTCTTAACTTCTCACTGAGTGTGTACTGAGTCATGTTATATTTTCCCATAAACTTACCTTCGCAGAACTTTGAATGAAAATCACAGTACTGTATGACTTGCCTTTAAATCTCAGATAAAATGAGCACTTATATGACTGAATAAAACAAATTCTACAAGCTGGATTGATAACCATATTTATGTCACTGAATTTAACTAATTTTTGTTGCCCTCCCTCCACCTTTTGAAGCAAAAATCTTTATACTGTGTGATAAAGGAAAATTTACCTCAAGAAGTAGTATACAAATCCTATGGCTAATATTAGGTAAAACTGATATATAATTCTTTGAAAATATTGCTTTTTAAACTGTATATTTCTAATGTGTCCTAAGACTATTTCACTACAGCAATTTTAGTAAGGAATAGTTGTTATTTTAGTAAATAAACTTACATACTATAAGAAATCTGAATTTGGGTCCATATTAAAATTTTTTCTACATTACTGTTTCAAGCAAGTGGAAAAACTGAAATAATTATACAGAGACTATACATACACCTGTCACTTATTCTGTAATTAACATTCACCATGGTTGTTTACCACATTCATTTATTCATCAATCCATCTTATTTTAAAATCATCCCTCATTCTAGGAAGGGATACACAAAATTGCTATATTACATACACAGTTAGTCACTGACTTAAAGAGTTATAAACTCTAATTTTGGGGTTATCTTTTCTACCAATTATTTGAACACGTACCAAAAGAAAATCTATAATTTAATGTGTAACCTAATCGTGTCTGGGAACCTTAATCAATACCAAACAGTGAGTCAAAGTTCACTCTGTAAGTAATCTTTAGGTGGATCTGTGACTCCTACTACATTCAAAGGACATTAATCATCCCACCCCCAAAACATACACATACAGCTTTTTCCTTTTTTCTTCTAATTTTGGATAATTCACATACACACACACACACACACACACACACCAGATAAACTGTATGTCAAGTATCCTGCAATGCTTTAAAGCATGAGTTGAAACAAGAAGATATACTGTTTACAAACATAAAGTCAATTTGTAGTAGGCAGAACTCTAATATGGACTCTGAAACTGAAATTCCCCCTCATCCACCAGGAACACAAGCTCTCTATAATCCCCTGTACTTGAGTGTGTGAGAGTGTGTTAGTCAATCAGTGTGTTCAACTCTTTGTGACCCTGTGGACTTCAGCCCACCAGGGTCCCCTGTCCATGGATTTCTCCTGGCAAGAATACTAGATTAAGTTTCCATTTCCTCCTCCAGGGAATCTTCTCAACCCAGGGATCACACCCAGGTCTCCTGCATTTCAAGCAGCTTCTTTACTGTCTGAGCCACCAGGGAGGCCCAAGTGTGTGTGCAGGACTTATAAATATGATGAGATTTCTCTCCTTGATTAGGTTACTTGGTATAACAAAAGTGAAGCAATCTTGCAGATGTAATCAAGGCTCCTAGTAAACTGTCTTTAAATTAATCAGAAGTGAGGTTATCTTGGTTGAGGATGACTTAATCAGAGAGCCATTTAAAAGAGGATCCAGGTCTTCCTTCAAGAGAGAAATTCAGAGCAAGGGAGATTCAAAATGAGATGCTTCTGCTGGTTTAAAATAAGAAAATACCATGTTGGGAGCAGACTGCGGAGATTCCCATACGGAAAAGGGTATCTCTATTCCCATCCTGAGGGTATCTCTATTAGCTGAGCATGGTTCCCAGCTGAGGATCAGCAAGAAAATAGGGACTCTGATCTCCAACCACATAGAACTGAATTTGCCAATAGCCTGAATAAGTTTGGAGATAGATTCCTCCCTAGTCACATTTCCAGATAATATTGCATCCCAGATAACATCTTAATTTCAGTCTTGTGAAATCCTGAGCAGAGGACCCAGTTAAAATATATTTGCACCCCTAACCTACATAAGCTGTGAGGCAATATGCATTTTGGAAAAAAAAAAAACCAAATATGTGTTTTGTTTTAAGCTGGTAAAATTATGGTAATTTGTTACACAACAATGGAGAACTAATACACAAGAGATTTTACGGCTATGATTTCTGGATAAAGACAATTACTATTATAACTCTATCAGGGTAGCATTTCTCAACACATAACAAAATAAACACATTTCAACAAATGATTGCTCAGCGTATCCAAATACTTGCTCAAATTATGAATCAACTACAGTGCCAGATTATTCTTTCATTTCAATGCTTTCAGTGAATCATACTCTCAAAATAACCCTGGCTTTAAACTTTTAATCATATAAATTTGTTCTCACATATAGAAGAATGCATTTCAATTTGTGCTTGATTTATTAAGGTAATTAGCTATCTCTTGAGGAAGATAAAGCTTATTTTTTAATGACAATTGCTGTGAGTTGAGTCCTGTGGAAAACAGATAGTGAGATGGAGTTAACCCTGCAGCAGGTTAGTAAAGAGTATCCTTAGACTTGGCATGTGTAAGGAAAGGAAGGGAAGCAGGATTGGATAGAGGAAGAACTCGGGCTGCAACTCGGTCCCCAAGACAACTTCGACCAACCTCATGAGGATCTCTGCTGCTAGAATATGCCTATAGAGTATCTGGAGAAGGGCTGATATGGCCAGGAATTTACACCCTTATGTTGACTTCATATTTGATGTAGATCAATTTGGAAAGGGGTGCAACCTTAGAGGAGGTCATTTGTTCTCTGCAGCTGAGGCAATTCCTTAAGGGACTGATAGCCAAAGACATTCCTTCCACAGCATTTTCAGCAGCTGGGATACTAAATCATTTGTTGACTTGTTATCTGAGTGCACGCAGCAATGTACTTCACATCTATACTACTGAGACATAAGTTACTACTGGTTTTATGTCAGTAACTCTGAATGTATTCATCTTTTCCCATCAGAAAACTTTACATTAGGTTAGAAGCTGTATCCTTCCATTTATCTTTACATGCTAATAATAATTTCTTAAAGATGGATCAGAGATTATTCCTCAAAATAACAAAATTTTAGTAGCTCTATTATATATTATTTATCTTGAGACAATGAAAATCCTAGGTCCCAGATCAGTAATTTGTCATTTTTTAGGATCTGCCTTTTTAAATTGTCAGTGACTGGCATCAAGGATAAAAAAGATATAACCATGTAACTGATTATCATAGCACACACTTCAGGAACCAGAGGGAGGGGAAAGTATATGAACTCATTCAGAGATTACAGTTATTGATGTTTTTGTATCAAATAATGCATATTATCTTTCTTTATACTACCACATACCTACACTGTTTCTAGTCATTATCAGTCAAAATAATCAATAAAGAAAAACTATTGATAAACTGGGTTGATTTTCAGTGAAAGTGATTGTGCAATATGCTTTAAATGCATAGTAACTTGGTGCATAGCAGCTGAAAAGTAGTTAATTCATAGAATTTCAGGTCAAGGTTTCTGCTTTGAAGAACAGGATCTCAAAATTACTTGGCAGTTTTTCCAACTAACTCTTCTTATATCTATCAAAATGTACCAGAAATGACTTTATTATTGTGGTCACTTTTGATAATGGCCTCAGAAAATTTCAGCTACTGGTATTTTATGCAGTTCCCACCCTTTAAAAAAGAAATTAGAAAATAAAATTATTGACCTGAAAGCAACACACAGTGTACCCTTAAAAAATTGGCTTGTAATAGCAGCTCTGATTTCCTTATTCCATATAATCAGTTTAATACTCATTGATTTTATTCTTTAACCATATATTTTAATTAAAAATTTTAAAAACACTAACAAGTAAAAAAAAAATGCTGCTGCTGCTCAATTGCTTAGTCGTGCCTGACTCTTCTGCGACCCCATGGACTGTAGCTGGCCAGGCTCCTGTGTCCATGGGATTTTCCAGGCAAGAATACTGGAGTAGGTTGCCATTTCCTTCTCCAAGGGATCTTCCAGACCGGGGATCGAACCAGTTTCCTGTCTCCTGTATTGGCAGCGGATTCTTTACCACTGAGTCAGCTGTTAAGCCCAAAGCTTGTTTAATTTAGTTAATCCATTTTGTAACACTCTGGTGGGGACTGGCATGTCAGTCCCCTGACACATTCTGTTTATTATCACTGTTAGCAATGTTATTGCTGGGCAAAACTTGACTCATCTATGTTCCCCAGAGTACCCTCTCCCTCTTTTGTCCTCTCTTCATATTTCATCTGCTCATTTGATTCAGTGTTTCATGGAAGATTTCATTTGTCTTTTACAAAACAGAGAAACACATTCTACCCTAGCAAAAGTCTCATAAGCCTTTCAGGAATATTTTCCTTTATTTTCTTCTACCAGTGCTACACTGACTTCACACTGATATCTGACAACGATTTTCTGTAATGCTTCCCTCTCCTAAGTGTTGATATCTGATTTCTTAACAGGGAAGGGTTTATTCTTTTGATATTAATCACTGTTTTAGAAAGAAAACATAGCTAGACATGCTGACTGTGATATGCAGAGGAATATCACATTTTTTGCTATCATCATTAAGGTAGCCATCGCAAGAAAACTGTTTCTTGTTTCCAAAGAATACTCAACACAAAAATCTCATTCATGCAATT
This sequence comes from Antilocapra americana, assembly GCA_007570785.1. NCBI lineage: Eukaryota > Metazoa > Chordata > Mammalia > Artiodactyla > Antilocapridae > Antilocapra > Antilocapra americana. The sequence goes on from ML664668.1 coordinate 93,454, forward strand.
TCTTTCTTTTCTACTGTCTTCTGCTGTCTTTCTCCTGCTCCATTAATCTCTATTTTGTTTTAGACAAAGAAAGTATCTTCAGACGCTCTATTGTACAGTGAATATTTCCAACACAGTTACCTCTAATACAGGCATGGAAAAGCCCCTGAGGCTGGGAAAGATTGAGGGCAAGAGAAGAAGGGGGAGACAGAGGGTGAGATGGTTGCATGGCATCACTGACTCAGTGAACACAGTTTGAGCAAATTCCAGGAGATAGTGAAGGACAAGGAAGCCTGGCGTGCTGCAGTCCATGGGGTCGCAAACAGCTGGACATGACACAGCTACTGAACAATAACAATATAGACATAATAGATTTATGTCTAAAATACCAGTTTTTTCTATCTTTTGCCTAAAATTGCAGAGGAAACAAATGGTGCAGGCACAAAAAGAACACTGAGTAGTAAGTCAGGTGTCCTGTATTTTATTAACTGCATGATTTTCAGCGGATTCTTAACTGCTCTGGTTCTAGTTCCTCATCTATAATACAGCACGCCTGTCACAAATTAAAGTTTAAATTAAACAATCTATTGTGCCTTATAAACTAGAAGTCATTTTACAAGCATAACCAATTATTATCACATCAAGTCTAAATCTACCATTTTTCAAAGCCCTCTAAACCTGATCTCGTGCTATTCATCAAGATTATTTACCATACCTCCTCCTTCACACTTGGTCTGGTCTCATTGTCTATTCCTTTTCAAAATCACCCTCATCATTTATTTTCATCTCTATACTTTTACTCATGCCTTTCCTTGACATTTTCTCCTGTTTCCCCTCTGCCTATCCAAAGCCTACTGATTCCACTTCAGCAATGAAGCCTCATTTGAGTACTCTAATTTTGAAGCTTTGCTGTATAACATTTGACTTTCTTTGACACTGCATTTACTGTATACTCACTAATAATACATGTAAGGAATATTTCAACTGTTCAAAACACTATATGTAGCTTCACTTTTGGAACTGACATTCAGAATCAGTTTATGATACACATATTCATATAAACACACACACATACACTAAACTGAGTATGCTACAGTCCTAATTTATATATGAAATTTTAAAGAGCCTATATTATTTTAATATGCCTATAAAATATTGTGGAAACAATTCATTCAAATTCTAAGGAATTAACTTGGAGCTGGGAAGCATATTTAAAGACATAGCTCCTGTAGTTCTTATCCTATAGGTATCCATATAATAGTTTGGAGAATAAAATAAAAAATAACATTAATTACAAAATCAGTATGTGACAACGAACATTAAGGGAAGTGCAAATTGACATTAATAGTTGATATAGAAATGGAATAGGGTTGCTAGAGGAGATAAAACATGAATTAGACGTTGAAGGATAAAAGACTGATGAAAGGGGGCACATTTGAGACAGAAGCAACAGTGTACACAGAAGAAGGGAAAGTCTGGGATGATTCTGTCAAACTGAATAATTCTCTTCAGGTATATGTAAGGAAAAATAGTAGGAGGTAATTCAGCTCAAATGCAGTCATATTATACAAAAGTTCAACTGGAATACTATAGTGCACATATTTGATTTTTTGGTGTTATTGACTGTGGGGAGATATTAAAAGATGTTTGAACAAGAAAGCAATTAAAGCAACTGTACATCAGGGAATTTTAATATGGCTATGACATGAGGATATTATCAATGTAAGAAAAAAACACTGAATAAAGATAGAGCTTTCATCTCATAGGTCATTAGAGGCAATATAATGAGGTATCAATCAGTCAACCCTGTCTCTACATTTCTGAGCCAGATTAGTTGTAAAGTGTTGGTACCATTAATAAAGACTGGAAACTGAGAAGCAGATAATGATTTTGTCTAGAGTTTGCTCACATAATTTTTGGTGAGCTATATCCAGGAGAACAGTCTTGGACTCAAACAGGTGACATCTAAAGTTTTACATTGATATGTATATGCATATATATATTTAAAGCTTGAATATTTATTGTATATTCCATGTGAAATTGATTTAAGAAAAGCCAAAACAAAAAACCCAGGAACTTCCTTGGTGGTCCAATGGTTAGGAATCCACCTGTCAATTCAAGGGACACGTCCAATTCCTGGTCCAGGAAGATCCCACATGCTGTGGGGCAACTAAGCCCGTGTGTCACAACCACTAAGAGTGCACGCCCTGGAGCTTGCGTTCTGTCAAATGAGATGCCCACATACCACAACTAGAGAGTAGTCCCCACTTGCCTCAACTAGGGAAAGCCTGCGTGCAGCGACAAAGAACCAGCACAGCCAAAAATAGATGAATTCAAGAAAAAAAAAGAAGTCTAGGCAACATTTTCCAAGGTGCATCCTGAATTTCTAATTGCAAACCTCAGAAGCTGCAGCCCCACTGGCATGGTCTTAGTGTGAAACAAAACAGGTAACATGTTAAAGTACTGTCTCATTAATATTTTAAAAAATTACCAATTATCAAAGCAAATATCGCTTCCTAATGGCCTCAGCTCATCTAATTTAATAATTTAGGATCCATTACATTCAGCACTCCCTTAGGTGGATTTGCTTGTGGTGCAATTGACAATAGAACACAACTCAGACTGGATTAAACAACAAAGTGGATTTTTAGCTCATATTACTGAAAACTCAAGAAGCAGCTTCAGCCATGGTTAGATTTGGAAAAAAAACAAAATCATTTGGATCGAGTCTCTTTTCATCTCTTGCTCTGTGTAAGCTCCATTTCAAAATTATACACAGTTGCCTAGCAGCTCCAGTTTCTTCCTTCATGGGGCATTTTACTACACTTGTTCCATCCTTTTAGCTGCAAGTAGATGGGTAAAGCATTCTAACAATGCAAATGTTGGATAAGGTATGGAAAAGTGAGTGTGGCCAAAGAAGGAAATGAGAACCATGCTTGAAAGAAAAAAGGTTTATCATACTTACAGATCCTAGAGAGGAGTCACTTCATGCCAGGCAGGGACACAAAGGAAGCTCCAGGTTTTAGTCGGGTGGCAAAGTGAGGAACAGAAGAAAACTCTAAGCTAGAGCCTTTCATGGTGTTTCTGAAGGAAAATAAGAAAAAGTAGAGAAAATTGTTTACAATTGACTAGTTTGAATAACTATGGTGGGTTCTGGGCTATAGGGTGGTCTCTAGCTATCTGTAGCTGACCCCAGGATGAGGCAAAGGAAACACAGGCTTGTACATGGGAGTCAGATAAGGAGGTATTTGAAACTAAAGACTCAGGGTTGTTTTGTGTATGAAAGATATGCTCCTGGCTAGAGAGTTTTGCTGTCTCCAAGAAACGGCTAACTGTGGGAGGGGGAGTCACTCTCCAGCCAGCAAGATTTTTAAAATATCAAAACATCATAAAATACTGAAAATAAAATCATGATTAATGCATAAAAAGAATGTTCCTTTTTTCTGGCATTTCCTACAAAAATCCAGAGATTTACTGTATTTGCTTTTACTTTTGTCATATGTTGTTGTTGTTCAGTTGCTCAGTCATGTCCGACTCTCTGCAACCCCATGGACTGCAGCACACCAGGCCTCCGTGTCCATCAGTATCTCCCAGAGCTTGCTCAAACTCATGTCCATTGAGTCGGTGATGCCATCCAACCATCTCATCCTCTGTCGTCCCTTCTCCTCCTGCTGTCAATCTTTCCCAGCATCAAGGTCTTTTCTAATGAGTCAGTTCTTCACATCAGGTGGCCAAAGTATTGGAGCTTCAGCATCAGTCCTTCTAGTGAATATTCAGGGTTGATTTCGTCACATGACCACTGCTTAAAAATTTACTTGTTCAGGGGAATATAAGGTACTGTCAATCTAAATAAAGAAGCACAACTGAGACAAGCTCAAATTACCTGAACCTGTCTTTATTCAGGAACAGCTAAGAACTACAATTCTAGGAGGCACAATGTTCCAAGTTCCAAACCAGTCTGTGGAGAGTTTGGGGTGGGCTATATTTGGGGGGAAGGAACACACAAAGCAGGAAGTCCACACAAGAAGTCCAGTAAGCTGTAAGCTCATTGGCTTAAGGATGGCAAGAGATTTGTAGCAGAGGTTCACCTGCCAGGAGGTAAGTCTGCCTTCAGTAAATCACGTATTTCCAAGAAGCTAGTCTCTCAGCTAAGGTACATTCTTCTGAGGGTACATGTATGAGATCTCCGGTTCGGATTTTCCCATCTAATTTATTTTTTTTATTTTTGGCTGCACAAGGGCTTTCTCTAGTTGCTACTCTTTGTTGGAGCGTGCAGGCTTCTCTTCAGCTAGAGTGTGGGCTCAGTAGTTGTGGCTCCTGAGCTCAACTGCCCATCCCTGCATGTGGAATCTTCCTGGACAGGGATTGAATCCATATTCCCTGCACTGGCAGGTGGATTCATCTCCCATATGTTTTAGATTGAAATCCTTTCATAAGGTCAAGCCACAACAAAAAATTTTAAATAGGAACTGTAGAGTGATGTCAGCATCAATGGTGGTATAAAACATCCAGCTTTTTGTTCCCCTCCCTGATTTTAACAACTAAAACTGGATGTCCCTCCGCAAACAAAAGTGCCTCTGGGGGAGTTGTGAGATCCAGAATCATAGGGGAGTAGACTGGACGGGGGTCTCATTCACCCATGCAGTTGGGTAATAGGCAGACAGACCTTGACACATGTACTGGAACTGCAGGAACCCTGAATCTGCTTGAGCCTCTCTTGGCTGTGGTCCGGAAAGATCTGGAGCCATGAACTACAAGAGAGCCTTGTAGAAGTCTTGGTTTCTGGAAGAGAGATTCCAGTACTTCGTTGCTGAGAAAAAAAAAAGAGTTTGGATGCATTAGACAAGTTAAAACAACACAGCCTCTCCTCCCAAGGTGGCTCGCATGATTGAAGTTATCCTGCCTTGACTTCTCCTGGTGGGGGGGTGGTGAGGGGGTGAGAGGGTGCCCAGCTTCCCCCATTATGTGGCACACTGCTGGAGAAACCCATTTCACTCCTGCAGCACCCAGGTATTGAGGTGGGACTTCCATGACTCAGGGATGGTGAGTTGGAGAAGGAGGCAGGTAAGAATATATGAGAGCATTAAATGGACTTCCTGATGACTGCATAATGTACTCCAGCAAGAAGCCTGCCCCTCAGTCTCTTCTTCAAGCCAAGCTGAGATGAAACTCAATGGAACGTGAGACTAGAGATGAAACATGAGACTAGAGATGGAACCAAGCCCTCCACAGGTGATTTAAAAGTGGCACACTTGGTTCAAAAAGTTCCTTTTTCTCTTTTCCCCCCCCCTAGATCTTGTTCATCCTATTTAGTGTCATGAGTAATGATCCCTTTCTTCTTAGGCCCACTCTACCTGCCTTCGTCAGATATCATGGCATGTCTAGACTGCTGTAGCTTGTCACTTTTCAATGCATTCACAGTTTTGTTTTGCTTTCTTATATTGGTTGTATTCACAAATCTGCGCAGGAATTCACATCATTTACAGTGTCGACTATCTTCCTCAGCTTGAAATCCAAAGCATTCAACAAAATTCCCCCCCATTTCGTGCACTGTCTTATCTCTACACAGTTGTGCCCTCATCTGCCTTAAAACCAGAGCTTAAGTACCTTAGCTGGTGCAGTTGCTGTTGCTTAAAATACACTTCTGTCTCATACCTGCCCAGCAACATATGTTCCATCTTTCTAAACTCTGCTCAAATTCTTCTTTCAGCAGAAAGTTTCTTTAGATGTCAGATGTTTTCCATCTGAATTAACTTCTTTTCTTTCCGAGTTCTTTCTCTCTGTGCTTTGTACCATTGTAGTTCTTGTCACACTATGCCTCATTATCACTTGGGGATGAATGTTTCCCTCACTTTATTTCAGAGCCCTTAGAAGATAAGAACTTAATCATCTTTTATTCACCACATTAACCACTGCTATTCCTTATGCACAGCATCCACTGACTGTCTTTTTATTTGACATGAATTTAACATTTGCAACAAAAGCCCTAAGTGAGTAGGAGAGGCAGTACTGGAATCTCCCTGTAAGTAGTTCAGTGCTTTTTCTATCTACCATACATCTGGGACCAGTAAAAGCAGTTACAAAGACATTATCACAGATTTAAAATATGTTTATCAAAACCACCCCTCATAATACAGCTCAAGACAATGCCATATCTAGTTTGGTTATCTGCCCTCTTTTTTCCTCGGTTGGGCTACAATCACAATATGAGGTGAGTCCACAGCTCCACCTCACGGGTTCAAGCAATTCTCTGAGAATGACTGCCTTCATCCAACTCATAGCCATCCCCACACTCACATGTGCAAGGAAGGCAAATATCCCCTCTTGTTGGGATTCTCTGATGCTTTTGTTGCTGTCAGGCCTCACCTATTCTGTCCTCTGCATAGTCTCTTCCAAGTGACACCTTGATATTAGACCTGGCTGTTGATTTTATTTCTCCTTCTGACATCACTCCCATTTTCACGTTCCTTTATGCCACACCATGGTTTACTCACCACACACCCATGCTTCTTAAGAGGAGAGATGACTCATTAAGAAGAGGGACGCATCTTAATTCCTTATCACATGCAGGGATGATATGATTATTGGAGACCTAGTTAAGAATTACTGATGTATCAAAGTGCTTAATAAGTCAAAGAGCATCTGTCAGACCTGTAGTTAGCCCTGTACTCTAAAAGTATTTATTGGATTGCTTAAATGACTCTTCAATAAACTGCTAAGAGAAAAGGATTAATAGTGGGTATTTAATTTAGTTTTCTATATGGAACACATGATAGAAAGATGAAGAAGCCTTAACATCCTTGACTAAAAACAGAAACAAGATGGGAATTGAGACAGATAAAACCAGAGCGAAATTCTGCCTTAATCCAGTGGACTAGAAGATATCTCCTCGGGGGCATTCTCTCACTATTTGACATCGTTTTCATTTAAAAGGCCTTTTTGTACTGGATTTATATATATGTCCAGGGAGAACAGAATGTGAAAATAAATTGAAGACAAAGAATCGGTTATAAACCATGCAAAGATCCAAAGCAAAGCAGAAAATCTCCTGGAGATAAAGTATAGACATGGAAAAGCATAGTGCTACGCTCAACATGTAAATGATCATTCATTGAAGTAAAGATTTCTGAGGATGATACAAAGTTGTGGCATCTGCATACTTGTGTGCACACATTCATTTACTCAAAAAAAAAATTTTTACAGTCATAACGTGCCCTGCATGACCCAAGGGGTATGGTGTTGGTGCCCAGAGACAACTGAAACAAAGGCCTGGCCCACAAACTTGCAGTCCATGCTGCAAGTGGAAGATGATTATCTCTGCTAATCTAAATGTATCCTCTCTGGGCTCACACTTCTGTGAGGTACACCCGTACCCGCATCAATCCCAAAGAGACTTTATCATTCTCTCCTTAGTCATTCAAATTACAACCTTCAAAATCTTAATTTGGGAAATTCTTTCTCTTTCTATGCTATCTCTAGCCTTGCTTTTAACTTGGTGAGACCATGTGAACCTACCTCTTGAGTGACTTTCCTGCCTCTCAAGGCACTGGCCTGGAGGGCAGTCAATTCTGCTTGGTTTTGGCAGCACTGGTGGTATTTGATTTTTGATCAGACACTAATGAACCCTTCCATGCATATACTAAGGAGTGATTATTATATAGACACAAGAGGATCAATCAATTTTCAGTCATGTTGCATTGAGGAGAACACAAGGATATTAGGGTAGGTTAATTGGCTGTGATGCCTATATTGTAAAAGTGGTTTGGGTACATGGGATTTTCAAGGTATTCATCAAGAAGATGAATAAACAGTCACACACTGTTGCTACATATTCAATATACTATATATAAATATTTTGTATGTTTTACTTCTTTGCTGTTTTCTAAATGGTAACATGCAAGGGTCATTTGTGAGTCCCAGAAGAGTCCATTGAGATAACTGATGTGGGGAGATTTGGCCACTGTTAACGTAAGTAGCATTTAGCAGTAAGGGAGAGAAGCAAATCAATACCACAATCTTAAAAATGTGGGAACTTCTCCGAGACTTGGAAGATGATTCTGGATTCGTCTCTCCATGGCAGGCACCTGAAGTACAAGCTATTCTACTTAATATTTATTGGTAAATGATCTCCCAAAGCCCTATTCATTATCAGGACCATATAGCAAATAACTCTTAGTCTTTATTTGTTTTAGGATATTTGGGCTTCATAGTTTGCCTAGTTTAGAAATTTCATATTTATCTGAATATCTGAAATTGTCCTCAGTGTGGCCAGATAGCAAGAAATATCCTAATCCTCAGGTGTCAAGAAGACATAAAGAGTCTAGGTCATAGTGTCAAATGCTCTTTACTCACCCATCATTTGTGGATTATTTTAACACTGTAAGGGACTTGAACTAGATTAAGAATTTTCAATGTTCCTTTGGCAATTTTACTTTTTAAAATGTTCTAGAGAAACATTCTTTATAAAGAAGCATGTGAATACATTTTTTATAAAGAAGAATTGTGAATACGACCAATATAAAAAAGCAAAACAAAACTGAATGCATTGGAAAGTGACAAGCTATATAAAGTCTCTCTTTATATAGCTATGGTCCTAGTTCCCATGATAACCTACAGAGCAACATGCAATCAGTAAAACCTTAAAAGAGTTTTCAAGCATGACCAGTCCTTTGTTTTATTTTAAGTATCCACTGGTGTTAGGAAATGATTCAGGGAGAGAAAATTGTTGCTTTGTATACTTTTCACAATTTCTTTGTCCAACGCTTGTAAATATCAGTGGCTCTTAAAATCAAAGGACATCAAGTCAATTCAAAGACTAGAGTAGCTACATGGGGAGTAGGGGAAGTGAATAGGAAAAGGTCTACCCTGGTCCACAAACTCCTTCCTGATCTTTAGAGGTAAAGAAACACACTGTACTGTGTTGATGTTTGTAGCTTCATGCTAAAACAGGGAATCTGCAAAGGCAATAAAAGGTTTTACCTAGAGTTTCTTATTTGAGGGTCACTAATTTGTTCATTACTATGTGAATTTCCTGCAGAAAAGAAGATAAGAGTTTTCTGGGAATCTGAAAGTTCCACACAAAACTTACACTATCCTTTAAAAAATTACATATACTGATTTAGAATTTGACTGTAAATTATATGAACTTTAGTCAGTTTAGTTCAGTTCAGTTCACCTGCTCAGCCATGCCCAACTCTTTGAAACTCCATGGACAGCAGCACACCAGGCCTCCCTGTCCATCACCAACTCCTGGAGTTTACTCAAACCCATGTCCATTGAGTCAGTGATGCCATCCAACTATCTCATCCTCTGTCGTCTCCTTCTTCTCCTGCCCTCAATCTTTCCCAGCATCAGGGTCTTTTCAAATGAGTCAGCTCTTTGCATCAGGTGCCCAGAGTATTGGAGCTTCAGCTTCAGTATCACTCCTTCCAATGAATGTTCAGGACTGATCTCCTTTAGGATGGACTGGTTGGATCTCCTTGTAGTCCAAGGGACTCTCAAGAGGCTTCTCCAACACCACAGTTCAGAAGCATCCATTCTTCAGTGCTCAGCTTTCTTTATAGTCCACCTCTCACATCCATACATGACCACTGGAAAAACCATAGCCTTGACTAGAACTTTGGTCAAGTATCCATCAACTTGCTCATATGTTTATACCTACAGGCAAGGTTACAGAATCTATTTTAAAAACAAAACAAATATTAAGCACTGCTCCATGCTAGGGTATGTACACAACCTTGATATATTAAAACATATTAAAAATAAAAATAAAAAAAAGAGCTCCAATCAAACCTTTTCTGCAAGTGCTACCTGACTCGTATGGAAGATAGGGATAAGCAGGTAGTTTCCAGATCATATGGAAAGTGCTGTGATTGAGACCTTGGGGTGGAAATATGGACGTGGGGACCTGACTGGGGAATGAGAAAAGATTTCAAGGAAAACGGCATTTTTAAAAAGAATATTATTGGATTTGGAGTCTTCTATGTGCAGAACAGACTGTAAAGTCTCAAGACTGGCATGTCTAGGAACCAGCTCCAATGGTTGGAGCTCAGGATAAATGGGCTGGGGACTGACAGAAAACATGGGAACAAATGTTAAGTGGGAATAGAGGAACTTAAGGTAATTCACACTCTTAGCTCAGTGGCTACATGAAAAAAACTGGACAGAAGATGGGTAAATATGGGACATTTATATTGAAACAGCCAGTTAGCAGGTGGATCTTAGAACATGGCTTTCTGATATAAATTTTGTCACTTAATGGTAAATTCTTATGAGTCAAAAACAAAATTATAGATGATAATACTTAGTACATACATAGTTTTTTAAAGTGGTGGTTCTTAAGCTCTATCTAGTATGCATCAGAATTATCTGAGTTGATTGTTAAAAATGCAGTTCATTCTTTCCATCCTGACTCAGTATATTTGGGGCTAGATTAAAACATCTGTATTTTAACACGTTTTCCAGGTAACTTTAAGGTTCACATAAATTAGTACAAAATACTGAAAAAGAGAAAAGGGGTGTGAATACAACCCTGAAAATCAGACAGTTAAAGAGCAGTGAGCAGAGAGAAGAAACTGGATAGAATGAGAAATGTTTAGATCCTGCTCCCGAGGTAAGGGTACTCCAGTCAGGGGCCCTGTTCCCACTAAGCCCACCAGAGCAAGGCATAGATCCTGAACAGACTGAACAATGTGGAAAATTCTCCCTACCCTTTCTCCCCCTGGGAAGAAAAGAGTTAATAGGGCATTACAAGGAGCCTAGGGAAAAGTTTTGAGACCTATCTAATCTCCCTGTAAGTACTTTACTGAAATTTATTTGCAGTAAGAAAATAATAGCATTTATTTAGGTGTTCCTTCTAACCAAAGTCAATGTTACAAAGGTTTGTTTGTGGCAACATCATTCAGTCTTTCTATTTCTAAAAAGATCTTCACTTTGCCCTTACTTTTGAATTACATTTTGTTGGGTGTAGAACTCTGGGTTCATAATTGTTTTTCCGCTCAGCACTTTGAAACTATTATTCCATTTTTTTCTATCCTCTCTTGTTGTTACTGAGAAATATACTGTCAAGTTGCCACTACCATTTAGATAAACTGATTTTTCTTTATTCTAGCTTTTAAATTTTTTCTTTTATTCTTCATTTCTTGAAACTGCTCTATTATGTACCTCTCTATGGATCCATTATGTTATTATTATTTTATTGTTACCATTCTGCTTGGTACTCAAAGTGCACTGATAATTTGAATACTTTTGTCTCTCTTCAGTGTCAGCAAATTCTCAGCGAACATCAAATATTCTTTTCATGCCATTACTTGTATTGTCTATATGCTAGGACATGTTTTCAAAGACATTAGTGAAGTTTAAGTGTAAAAGAACTCAATAGATCTTGTAGGAATATCAACTGCTCTTGCATGTATTTTATTTCCTTTATCGTTTTACTATGTGGTAGGTGAAGTGTTAAGTGCTATCAGTCAGGATTAATCTTTTCAGTGGTGTTCTGTTTAGAGTTTATCTTATCTATTAATTTTATTTCTATTTTTCATATTTTTTTTCCATATTTAAACTGAATTCTTTTTTATACCCATCTTATTTTATGCATGTAACTTTGTGTTTAGTATTTTCTTGTTCTTTTTATAAATGTTAGGTCCTCAAACCTTTGAGTATTCTAACCATGCTTATTTTCAAATATTAATCTAACTATTTCATGGGCTTCCCTTGTAGCTCAGACAGTAAAGAATCTGCCTACAATGCAGGAGACCCAGGTTCTATCCTTGGGTTGGGAAGATTCCATAGAGAAGGAAATGGCAACCCCTCCAGTATGCTTGCCTGCAGAATTCTACTGACAGAGGAGCCTGGCAGAGCCTGGCCTGGACAGAGGAGTCCATGAGCTCACAAAAGAGTCAGACATGACTGAATGACTAACACACACACACACAGACACACAGACACACACACACACACACACACACACAGACACACACACATACACACACACAACTATTTCATAACATATGTATCATCAGAAAATAACTCCTGTTCCAAGGTTTATTTTTTTTGGCTCTGCCTTAACATTAGAATTCTACAGGCATTTCAGAGTTTCAGATCACAGGCTTATCTAAAGAAAACTTTTTTTCCCTTTCTCTCTTTTTTCTCTCTCTAGGTTGCTTCTTCTCTGGCAGGAAGCTGTGAGGCCACTTCCATGAATGTCCTGGGGCATTAGTTGAGAAACAGCTCTTATAATGAAGGCTTGGGGCTCCTCCCTAGTGGGGGTATGAAGAATACCAAATGGTTAGTGAGCCCCAGGCAGCCCTGTCCTGAGGTTGTATCCATATCCTCAGGGTTACATTGCCTGGCAGCTCCATGTAAGTTGTAGCCCCAGGCAGCAGTTGTTAGTATTTCTTTTCACCTTACTTTTATGAGTTATAGCCCCTGGATTTATGCAGTGAAGCTGACTCTATCTTTCCATTTCAAAAGCAAGACCTCTAGTCCTTCTACTCCCAAAGGAGGTGAACTTATACCTCCCACCGCTTGCTTTGGAATATGGATCTTCAGCCTCATGTACAATTCCAGCTTTCTGTTTTGGCTCTTGCCTATGAAGATGTTTATCTTATCTAAGATTCTTTTTTTTTTCTTAAATCTTTCATTGACAATTTTGTAGTGCAAAAGGGGATACACCAAAGACAGAAAGTGTACCGGTGTTTCTGGGTTAATTTTTAACTACACATTCTATTAGAGTTTTGCCAAATTAATTGATAATGGAAATCCAACCACTTTCAAATGAAAAATGGCTATGAGGTTTCCAGAATTTTATACCTATAGATGATAATCAGTCAATCAATTAGTTTTTGCTCTGTTTTAGGAGATGCTTAACATTTAAAAAGTTGTATAAAAATTTCCAACTCCATCAACTGGTTAAGGATATTGGGATTGTTTCCTCTTTATCAGCTATTACTGAGAAGAGACTTGATCTCCACCCTTTAGGATTAGTTAAGTAATTTGCTATGCCCTTTTCTGCCCTGGCAGAAAAGGGCAGGTTAACCTATCCTCACTGAATATCAAATTGTTGAATCTTTGCTATTAAATTAACATGTTCCTAAGTAAAACTCTGTTGTGGAGACTTAAAATATTGTCATATGTAGAGTTTTTAAACTGAGGGCCCTATTTGAAATTATATCTACAGGGAGACATTTGTCCTCTATTATAAAAAGCTCTTCATTAATTAACATAAAGTAAAACATTAGACAATAATCTAATGTGACTGTGGGTAAGGCTGCATTTTAATGCTTAGACAGGTTAGCAATTAGTCTGGTATTTATCCTCTAGTTCTCATTGTCATTGCTTAGGGCTGTTCCCTAGTAGCATTAACTTTCTAGGTGCATGAACTTACAGTTGTGTGAAAGAAAGCCCTTTAGGTAGAAGTCTGCAGTGCGGCTTGGCTGTCAGATACTGGACATTGACTGTTGAGGGAGTACAGGCAATGTGCTCAGTTGTGTTGGACTCGGCCACTCTATGGACTGTAAGCCACCAAACGTCTCTGTCCATGGGATTCTCCAGACAAGACTATTGGAATGGGTTGCCATTTCCTCCTCCAAGAGGATCTTCCCAATCCAGGAATCAAACCTCTGTCTCCTTTGTCTCCTGTATTGGCAGGCAGATTCTTTACCACTGCATCACCTGGGAAGCCCTGGGGGCATACAGGGGAGATACTAAAAAGGGCTGATTTATGATTCTCATCCCCTACTACTGATACTGAAACTTCTGACATGTATATAACACATATATGAGGACATCCCCACCCCATGTATGAGCTATCCAGGCACTAGTATTTTTCAGATTCCAAGAAAGGGTTTATATATAGATATGTGCCTCATTCATGCCAGTAAGTCTTTCTTTACCAATATGTTTTTGTAGTGCATCACACCTTTCAAAAGGTAAATGTCACTGGACTGTATATCTAAGTTCTCAATATCCATATTTATTCTCCTGCAGGACTCCAGTTAACTGGATAAAGAGCAGGGAACTGACCTTGGGAAAACCATCAGATTGTTTCCTAGGAATTTGGGGTTGTGATAGGAGAATCTATTTTGGTATCAACTATTCAGTTAGGTGTTGAAGCTGAAACTCCAATACTTTGTCCACCTCATGTGAAGAGCTAACTCATTGGAAAAGACCCTAATGCTGGGAAGGATCAGGGGCAGGAGGAGAAGGGGACGGCAGAGGATGAGATGGCTGCATGGCATCACCAACTTGATGGACATGGGTTTGGGTGGACTCCGGGAGTTGGTGATGGACAGGGAAGCCTGGCGTGCTGCAATTCTAGGGGTCACAAAGAGTTGGACATGACTGAGTGACTGAACTGAAGTGATTCAGTTAGGTAAATTTGGGAGTTACGAGACAGTAAGGTATGTATCAACAAATGATGAAAAACATCAATAAAGCCCAACTTCAGACAGAGACATAGGAGCTGACAAACTGGAGCTGCTATGATGTGACTCACTTATTAATATCATTCCAATAGTTTATGTTTGTATCACTAGGGAGGTCTGTCTGTATTGCATATCCTTAGGTTTCATGTGTTATACCTGGATCTTTCTGATATATCTCTCCTTTATATTTAAAACTTCAGGCAATAATTATTTATTCTGAATAAGTATACCAGATGGACTTGCTTCTGAATCAATTTAAAGTAGCAGCACAAGAATATTAGTACATGGATAATGGATATGTAAGGTTTGAGATAGGAAGGGAAGAGGGCAATGAACAACTTTGAAAAGAATGGCATAGCCCAAGGACGAGACATAAACTGATTAGAACCAACTAGATCCAAGAGCCGGTACCACAACCATAAAGGTCAAAAGTGGGTAGTGGTCCTTTCCTGGAAATCCCTATCCCTTCCCCAAAATAGCTGGAATACTTGTTCCACTCATTAGCCTATGAAATAACTCACCCTTATAAAAACTGACAATCCCATACCCTGGGGCCTCTCCTGCCTTCCAAGATGGCCCATACTTTGTCTATGGAGTGTGTCTCTTCCCTGAATAGACCTTTCTCTTCACTATGGCTTGCTCTTGAAGTCTTTCCTGCATGAAGCTAAGAACCCACACTCGGCGGCCATCTCAGGGACTCGGATGTGACCTGGGATGTGACCATCTTCCTGTGCCCCACTCTCTTCCCTGCAACAGATTCATGGCCTCCACTTTTTAACACATCAAGGTCAGAACAAGCTGGGGTGAGGTGGTCAAGTATATGACCTGATATAGAGAGAAGAAATGTCTATGTACTGTTACTTTTTTTTTAATCTGAGAGAAATGCTTCTTAGTGAACATAGTGGACATTCATGGTCTCTTTGCCCAAGGGAACCTCAGTATCACTCACTGATAATATCTCTGAACACAACCTCTGTTATAATTACAAACACAAATACACTGAATGTGAATATGAATTTTTACATAAACTTTAAAAAAGATTTTAAGGAAATTGTAGGTTCACATGCAGTGGGAAAAATGAAGAAGATTACATATAACTTTTGCTTAGTTTCCCCAATGTTAACATCTTAAAAAATTATAGTACAATACCATAATTAGGATATTAACATTGATATAGGCCAATTCCATCACAACAAAGATTTTTCTTTCATATTGCTCTTTAATGGACAAGCTTACTTCATTCTCACTTATCATCTCTTTAACTTGACAATCACTATTCTAGTCACCATTTCTACAATTAGATCTTTTCAAGAATATTACATAAGTGGAATCATACAGCATGTGATCTTTGACTACTGGCTTTTTTCACTAAGAACAGTGCTCTAGAGATTCATCCAGACTACTGTATTGTTTGTTTCTTTTTTACTGCTGAGTAGTAGTCCATGGTAGGGGTGTGACATAATTTGTGTATCCATTCTCCTGTTGAAGAACATCTGAGTTGTTTGCAATTTTGACTATTATAAGTAAAGCTACTATGAACTCTCATGTACAGGTTTTTGGTGAACAAAAATTTTCACTTCTCTGGGATGAACAGCAACAGTGCAAATGCTGCACTGTAAAGCAATTGTATATTTAGTTTTATAACAAACTGTCAAGTTGATTCCAGAATAGCTGTACCATTTTATATTTTCTTCAGCAATGTGTGTGTGATTAGGTTTCTCCACAGCCTCTCTAGAAATTTTGGTGCCATTATTTTTAATTGGAACTATTCTCATAGAGGCATGATGGTATCTCATTAGAGTTTTAGTTTGCATTGTTATAACATCTAACGATGAACGTGTTTTCATATGTTTGTTTTCCCTCTATATATCTGCTTCATGAAGTGCCTCTTTATATCTTTATAATATTTTTCAGTCAGATTTTTTTTTGGTTGCTGTTGTACTGTTGAGTTTTGAGATGGTGTGATCACTCACCTAGAGCCAGATATCCTGGAATGCACAGTCAAGAGGGCCTTACGAAGCATCACTACAAATAAAGCTAGTGGAGGTAATAGAATTCCAGTTGAGCTATTTCAAATCCTAAAGATGATGCTGTGAAAGTGTTGCACTCAATATGCCAGCAAATTTGGAAAACTCAGCAGTGTCCTCAAGACTGGAAAAGGTCAGTTTTCATTCCAATCCCAAAGAAAGGCAATGTCAAAGAATGTTCAAACTACTGGACAATTGCACTCATCTCACATGCTAACAAAGAAATACTCAAAATTCTCCAAGCCAGGCTTCAACAGTATATGAACTGTGAACTTCCAGATGTTCAAGCTGGATTTAGAAAAGACAGAGGAACCACAGATCAAATTGCCAACATCAATTAGATCATTGAAAAAGCAAGAGAGTTCCAGAAAAACATCTACATTTGCTTTATTGACTATGCCAAAGCCTTTGACTGTGTGGATCACCACAAACTCTAGAAAATTCTGAAAGAGATGGGAATATCAGACCACCTGACCTGCCTCCTGAGAAATCTGTATGCAGGTCAAGAAGCAACAGTTAGAACTGGACATGGAACAACAGACTGGCTCCAAATTGGAAAAGGAGTACATCAAGGCTGTATATTGGCCCCCTCCTTATTTAACTTATCATGCAAAATGCTGGGCTGAATGAAACACAAGCTGGAATGAAGATTGCCAGGAGAAATATCAATAACCTCAGATATGTGGACTTCACTTTCACTTTTCACTTTCATGCATTGGAGAAGGAAATGGCATCCCACTCCAGTACTATTGCCTGGAGAATCCCAGGGATGGGGGAACCTGGTGGGCTGCCACCTACGGGGTCACACAGAGTTGGACATGACCGAAGAGACTTAGCAGCAACAGCAGCAGCAGATATGCAGATGACACAACCCTTATGGCAGAAAGTGAAGAAGAACTAAAGAGGCTCTTGATGAAAATGAAAGAGGAGAGTGAAAATGTTAGCTTAAAACTCAATATTCAGAAAACTAAGATCATGGCATGTGGTCCCATCCCTTCATGGCACATAGATGGGGAAACAATGGAAATAGTGGCTGACTTTATATTTTTGGGCTCCAAAATCACTGCAGATGGATGGCGACTGCAGCCATGAAATTTAAAACCACTTGCTCCTTGGAAGAAAAGCTATGACCAACCTAGACAGTGTATTAAAAAGGAGAGACATTATTTTACCAACAAAGGTCCATCTAGTCAAAGCTATGGTTTTTCCAGTAGTCATGTATGGATGTGAGAGTTGGACTATAAAGAAAGCTGAGTGCCAAAGAATTGATGCTTTTGAACTGTGGTGTTGGAGAAGACTCTTGAGAGTCCCTTGGACTGCAAGGAGATCCAACCAGTCCATCCTAAAAGAGATCAGTCCTGAACATTCATTGGAAGGAGTGATGCTGAAGCTGAAGCTCCAGTACTTTGGAAAATTGATGTAAAGAAGACTCATTTGAAAAGACCCTGATGCTGGGAAAAATTGAAGAGGGAGGAAAAGGAGACGACAGAGAATGAGATGGTTGGATAGCATTACCCAAGTGATGTACATGAGTTTGAGTAGGCTCCGGGAGTTGGTGATGGACAGGGAGATTTGGCATGCTGTGGTCCACAGCGTTGCAAAGAGTTGGACACAACTGAGCGACTGAACTGACTTGAGAGTTTTAACATATTGTATATACTAATCCTATGGGCAGACATGTGGTTTGATTGCAATTATTTTGTTTCAGTCTGGAGCTTGTGTTTTCATCCATTTAACATAGTGTTTTTATAAAACAAAAGCATATAAATTTGATGAAGTCTGAGTTATTAATATTAGTATTTTCCTTATTATATTTCTTTAATGGATTGTGCTTGACTACATCAAGTCTAGGAACTCTTTGACTAGCCTTAGTTTCCAAAGATTTTCTCCCTTGCTTTTCCTAAAATTTTTTATAGTTTCAATTTTTATATTTAAATTTATAATCTATTTTGAGTTAATTTTTGTATATGGTATGAGATTCAGGCTGAAGTTCATTTTATATATTTGCCTCCAGATGTCCAACTGCTCCAGCATCATTTGTTGGAAGGTAATTTTTTCTCCATTAAATTGCTTTTGCATTTTTGTCAAACATCAGTTGAGCAACCAGCATTTCCCACACTCCTTATATAATAGCTCTAAGTTTGTACTTAAAAATCACTGCTAAAAACTCTGAAAAAATGTGTTAGCTTTAGGGTTCCTTAAAAAATAATTATTTCATCTTTCTTGATCATAAATTTACTCACCAAAAGTATAACAGCCAAATGCTTTGATTAAATGAACCATAAAATCAAGTGTAATATTCATACTTCTATAAAGAAAAATCTTAGTTTTGCCTCAATATTTATTTCCATCTTAGATAGTCAATAATCATATTTCTTCTGCAGTGACTTCTTATACTGAAATAAATGACTTAAGGATGCATTATTGCTGACATAGATCAGAGTTAGTTGCTAATGAAATAACTCCTTTCCAAGTAACTCCAAATAAATCTGCTGATCCATAAAAGATTCATCTTAAAGGAATCCAGTTCATTTGCTGTCTCTACCACTTCCATGGACATGAAATTTTATATTCTACCTTGTTTCAGCCATTGCGATGCTTATAATAGTCTGTTGTAACTAGCAGAGATGATACATTTAGTAAGACCTCATGACGACAATATGAAGGACAGATCCCTCTCAAAAGAAAAATGATATTTGAGATTGTCCTCTGGTGTAAAAATAAATTCTAGGATACAAGGGTTTGCTCCATTTCAAAGATCAGAAAGGCAGTGCTGAAAAAGCACTACAGACACAAAACCCATGACTCAAAGATTCATTCCTGGAAATTAATTCCCTGTGTCATTTTGTATCTGGGGCAACGGAGTGTAGTTCAAAACTTTAGCGAAAGCCAAACACAACACCTTAGCAGATGCCTTCGTAGTGGGAAGTGCTTCAGGTTGAGAGCACCTTCCTACACCTTTGTAACATACTGCTGCATTCCAGGTAGAAGATAGTCTCAATCAGAATATGTCTTAGAATCAAGGCCATACCTTTTTTCTGGGTGCGTATACAATGACAGAGTATGTGTGTGGGGAAAAAAGAAAAGAACACATCTATCTATAAAAAAAAATTTGAAATAAGATAGGTATAGACATTTTCCCAAAATCTTAGGGAAAAAATGATGCCTATTTTGTTCAGCAAAAACTTTCCAGTATTGGATAAATCCAGTAGTTACTTAAATGACTGCTTTTCAGGAGTTGTGTAAGTTGTGATGGCTGTTAAGTTGCTTAATTGTATATTTATGAGTAGAAAATTATGAGTTATATGACTGATTATTCAACTCAAAATGTGGGTTACGAGATGTTGCTGCTTCCATGTGGCACTGTACAAGAAAAAGAGATGATACTAAATCTACCTTTAAGCATTGATGGTTCTTGAGCAGAGCACTGAAAATATACTACCCACGAATAAGGTTGAGACATATAACCTGATACCTCTGAAAAGCTTTAATTCTCTGGGACTAAGTTTGCATACTTTGAAATGAGCCTGGCTAGAATCCAGTGTTAATTCAATTGGACATTTTGACAATTTTGGATTCTCTTTTTATTTCTATTTTTTAAGAAAATATTTTAGTAAGCAAACAGATCTTAAGGGTAAAGCTTGATGAATTTTTACACTCGTGAAACCAGCATCTGATATCAAGGTATAGGACATATCCAGAACTCCAGGAAGCTCCCTTGTGCCTTCTTATACCCAACACTCCCAAAAGTTTTGGCTGTTTTTAAATTTGATATCAAACTAATTATACAGTTTGTCCTATTTTGCGTTTGACTTTCTTTTGCTCAATACTATATATGTGAGTGTCATCTATGTATTTGCATAGATCAGTAGTTTGTTCTTTTTATTGCTGAGTTACATCCTATTGTATGAATATATCACATGTATTTATCCATTCACCTGTGGTTGCAATTTGTGTTGTTCTCAGGTTCTGGGTGGGAAGATCATTTCTGTCCATGCATTTTGGTACACATGTACATATTTATGTTTGTGTACAGGGCCAAGAATGGAATTACTGGATCCTAGGGTATTTGTATTTTAGCCTTGCCAATTGCTGTTAAAACAGTTTCCCAAAGCAGTTTTACCAATTTACTTCCAGCCAGCAATGTGAACAAATTCCAGCTACTCTTCATCCCTGCCAACACTTGGCATGTCAGTTCTTTTAATTTTAACTATTCTGATGATATCTCATTGACATTTGCAGTTGCAACCCTGATGAGAAATTTTTCATATGCTAATTAATCTGTACTGGATGCAAATCTGTTAATATAAAAATATATAAAGTGGATGTTTTTGTTTTTCTTCTACATCTTAGATTAAAAACAGCTGTCAACTCATACAGTGTCCTAAAACCACTCATTATTGTCCCAAATTAACAAGCGTGAAGAAAAGAAATCAGAATCACATTTTAAAAGGCCACAGGTCAGTGGTAAGAAAGTACTCTGTCAAGTTTCATCTCAGGTGGCTTTTCTCTGACTTTGTTTTTTATTCTGTGATAATCATAGAAAGTGCGGGGTATAATGTTTGTCACAGAGAGGTACACACTAAGTAAATCAGCTATATCTGTCACACTATGTAAATCAGCTATATCTCAAAAGGTGGTAACTGTTAGAGCAGTGTAAGGATTTGGAGTCTAGGATAAGATTTCATCAGATGCCAATGTTGAGTGGCATTTTATTTGACACATGTAGGTATTTTATACTTTTATATTTCTGATGATTAGATCATAATTGCATATGAGCTATTCATAAATGTATAATATAGAGAACTAGAGACACATGGTACTATATTTGAATATTCATCTAAAAAGCTCTTGATAGCACATTAAGCTTCACAATTTGTTGGAGGCACATAAATGGCAAAGACTATCCACATTTCTGAAAGCAAGAGACAGATTCAGTGAGATTCAGGTCCTAAATGAAGGGAGAACTCCATACTCTGGCATGAACATTGCATCAGGTAGTGATGCTGAGATCCTTATGGCAATTAATGTCACTGGAAGTTTGACTGGAAATACAGCCACTTTCACTCCACCAGAAGGTCTGAATATTCCTGGGCCACCAACCACTTAGCATTTGTTCACAAGTACTAATACTGTACCACCATTACTAGTTACATATATATAAATAAGTGCAGTCGGTTATGTGCCTGCTATAGACTGAATGGGAAAGGAATACATCAAGGCTGTATATTGTCACTCTGCTTATTTAACTTATATGCAGAGTACATCATGCAAAATTCCAGGCTGGATGAAGCACAAGCTGGAATCAAGATTGCTGGGAGAAATATCAATAACCTCAGATACGCAAATGACACCACCCTTATGGCAGAAAGCAAAGAACTAAAGAGCCCCTTGATGAAAGTGAAAGAGGAGAGTGAAAATGTTAGTTTAAAATTCAACATTCAGAAAACTAAGGTCATGGCATCTGGTCCCATCACTTCATGGCACATAGATGGGGAAACAAAGGAAACAATGACAGGCTTTTATTTTCTTGGGTTCTAAATCATTGCAGATGGTGACTGCAGCCATGAAATTAAAAGACACTTGCTCTTTGGAAGAAAAGCTATGACCAACCAAGACAATATATTAAACCTAGACAGTATATTAAAAAGCAGAGGCATTACCTTGCCAACAAAGGTCTGTCTATTGCAAATAGATGAGGGAGCAATGGAAACAGTGAAAGACTTTAATTTTTTTGGCTCCAAAATCACTGCTGATGGTGACTGCAGCCATGAA
>ML664668.1:116057-135159 GCA_007570785.1 Antilocapra americana
CAAACCAGTCAATTCTAAAGGAAATCAGTCCTGAATATTCATTGGAAGGACTGATGCTGAAGATGAAGGTCTAATATTTCGGCCACATGATGCGAAGAACTGACTCATTGGAAAAGACCCTGATGCTGGGAAAGACTGAAAGCAGGAGGAGAAGGGGACAACAGAGGATGAGGTGGTTGGATGGCATCAATGACTTGATGGACATGAGTTTGAGTAAGCTCTGGGAGTTGGTGATGGACAGGAAAGCCTGGCATGCTGCAGTCCATGGGGTCACAAAGAGTCAGACACCACTGAGCAACTGAACTGAATGACTGACTGATAGACTAAATGTTTTCATCCTCCCCAAATTCATATTTTGAAATTCTAATCCCCATTATGGTGGTATTTGGAAGTAAGGCCTTTGGAAGGTGATTAGGTCATGAGAGTAGAACCTCATGAATGGGATTAGTGACCTTTATAAAAGAGATTCTAGAGGGATTCCTCATCCTTATACCACTTGATCTAGCAAGATGGTTGCTTACGAACAAGAAATGGGCTCTCTCAAGACACTGAATCTGCCAGAACCTTGACCTTGAACTTGCCAGTCTCCAGAACTGTGAGAATAAATGGTGTTACAGTCATCCAGCCTATGACATTCTATTACAGCAAAATGGACTAAGAGAGTGTCTTTGCCTTAAATCAGATGAGTTTGGCTTTAATTAAAGCAACTGAATGATGATGATCAACAAGTTATAGAGTCCTGGGTGAATCATGTAAGAACCATGTGAGCGTTTTAATTTTTCCTTCCTTGTAATATGAAAGCGGTTAAACCATCGTCTCAATCTTTTCTTAAAGTTGTAAAGACAGTCTACATTACATAAAACCACAAACTGAAAAATACTATAGTAATCAAACAAGAACTTATACTTATTAGATCTTTTTGACATCTAAGAATATCTGTCTCCTAGACGGAAGTGCCTAAAGTGATATGTCAAGTTCTTTAGATTGGTCATTGCTCAATGGTTGGTGGTGTTTGACAAGGATTCCTTATACATAGTCTCTGGTCCACTTTTGTGTATTTTCAAAGTTATCTAACATATAAAGGTAAAAGGAAAGATATTCATTAAAGTAAAATAGAATAGAAATAGAGGAAAATGCAGCAATTCAGCTGTTCTCAAGAATGGTCCCTGAGAGAGCAGCAGCAGCAGCTGTGTGGAATCTGGTATGAGGTATAGATTTTCATGTTATACTCTAAAAACTCAATCAGAAACTCTGAGTGTGGGACCCAGCAGTCTGTTTTTAAACATGCCATTCTAGGTTATTCTTATGTACCCTAAAATGTGAGAACCACTGATGTAATGAAAATAATATTGGTTCAATAATTAAGATATATGAATCTCAATTCAGAATTAATTGATTCTGTGATCTTGGACAAGCCATTTACATCCTCTGAGTATATTTCCTCATCTCCAAATGAAGTTTAGATTGTGTGATCTTTTGAGCCCTCATCTCCAAGTACAGTTAGAAAAGACAATGTGGCTTCATAAATAAAAATTTCAGATTTCCCATTATAAATGGCATTGGTGTTTGAATTTTATTATTAGGTCTAGATGACTTGGGTTGATTTTCTTTTGTTTTTTATGATTCTGTTATATCTGATACAGAGTAAGAACTTATACTTTCTTTAAAAAATTTGAGAAATTTACACATAAGTTCTAACTATTTATTGATAAAATATTAACGAATCTAAAAAGTGTTTTTATAAGTGCTTTAAACACCAAAGCTTGTAAGATATTTCTACAAGCCTGCCACATTTCTGTATTTCATAAAAAGATGTTAAAAATGCAGTGTCATGAAACACTGGGCACTCTGAGGTATCATAAGAGTGGGCACAGAGGACATGAACTGAGGGGCAAGAAGTTAAGAATAAATTCTATGAGGGGCTTCCCTGGTGGTCCAGTGGCTAAGATTCCATACTTCCAATACAGGTGCCTGTGTTCAATCCCTGGTCAGGGAAGTAGATCTCACATGCTGCAACTACAGATTCCATGTGTTGCAATGCAGATCCAAGACTCTGTATGTCGCAGTTCAGACCCAGCCCACCCAAATGTTTTTTTTTTAATTCTAAAATAAATAAATAAATTCTACGAAGTTCAACCATTTATTGCCAGGACCTTTCTGGAGGGGAGCATTTGAAAAAATATGAGCTCAGTAATAAGGAACATAAAGCATACTGGACTTGGAAGGGAGTTGGCAAAGACCACATTCAGAAGCAAAAAGAGAAGCCAGTAGCTCTTATATATTTTTTTAGCTACAAGGAGGCAGGCCAGAGCTTCCTTTTCTGTCATCCCATGTAACCCCTCAGAGGTCGATAGCACCTCTTGAAGCCACCAGGATGACTGTCCGAACTGAAGCCTTACTCTTTTCAATCCTTATTAAATAGAAATTTAATGGGAAACAACGAAAGGGTCACAGCTGCACCCTCAGGTTCAGAGAATGCAATATCCATGGCTGAGAAAAAGGATTGGTCCTCAGTAACAACCCAGAATAAGCCAGTTCCTTCCCATAGCAGTCTATTCTGTGCAGGTTTAAACTGCAGGAGGTTGAAGAAAACATGGCAGTGAGTTTCCTGGGTTTTCTTATCACTTCTCAAACAGGATTCCACAAAAACCTCCAATTCAAAAAAGCACAGACTAAAATGAAATAAATGAACTGATTCCCCTAGTTAGAGGCTCAGAAAATGGGTACCTTAACAACAGAAACCTTTTTTGCAATAGCCACCCTATTCCAGCCCCAAATAAATGGAACAATGGAAAAACTGTACCCCTTCCCCACAGTCCCACTGGAGCCAAGCACAGGCTGATCTTTCTTCTGCAACTGCCCCCTGTACCACAGAGAGGCGGCAGCCCTCTGATTCCCGTGCCCAGTGGAGCTGGCAGGGCTAAGGGGGGAGCTAGTCATCTATTCCCTGCTCGGCAGAGGCAGGCTGTGCACATATTCCCCTTGTTGTTGTTTTTGTTGTTTAGTTGCTCAGCTGTGTGCAACTTTTTGTGACCCCATGGACTGTAGCTTGCCAGCCTCTTCTGTTCATGGGATTTCTCAGGCAAGAATACTGGGAAAATTTTTAAAAATTAGATAAAAAATTAAAAGATGGGTTGCCATTTCCTCCCCCAGGGGATCTTCCCCACACAGGGATCAAACCCATGCCCCTGCATTGGCAGGTGGATTCTTTGCCGCTGAGCCACCCGGGAAGTCCACCAATGGTCTGATCTTCCATCCCCACTGGTCAGGACAGGTGTTATTACCACTCTCCCTCCCACTCAGGATGTCAGTAGGATCCAGCAGTGAACAGACTGTCCACATCTTCCCAGAAGAAATGAGACTAAATGAGGTATTATGAGGCAGAGCTGGTCCCCACTAAACTTCAGTCCTTTCCCTGTGTCTGTGGAGCACAATGGGGAGCAGTGTGTCACCTCCTTCTCACTAGCAATGAGGTAGATGAGGTGATGAGAGGTGGAGCTGGCAGACACTCTGCTTCCCTTTCCTCATGAAGTGTCAGTGGGGCCCAGCAGGGAGCTGCTGAGTTTCCAGGTTCATTCAGAGTCAACAAGGCAATAAAAATCGGTGTCACACATTTGCTGGGAAGATGTCAGCAGAGGGAAGGGCTGCTTGAACTTAACTTCAGCTGTCTACCGTGAGGTGTAAATGCGCTGCTCCACTCTTTTAAGGGTGATACCAGTGGAGCCTAGTGGGAAACTGAACATAACACCCACCTGGATCTCATGCTATACACCTCAAGAGGTGTAATAAGATCTGAGCAAAATCTCACACCTTATAACAACAAAAACAAAAGTCCAAAATGTTCAAGGATTTAAATGTAATACTTAAAAGTATAAAATCTTTATGAGAAAATAAATAATAGAAATTCTTTGGGATCAGGTCTAGGTGGGCTATTGTTAAACATGATATCCAAAGCATAATCCATAAAAGGAAACAATGATAAACTGGACCTCACTAAAATTATAAACTTTGGCTCTGCAAAATGGCTCTGTGAAGAAGATGAAATGCAAGCTTAAGATTGGGAGAAAATAATTCTAAAGAAGTATATGACAAAGTGGCAGTATCTAGAACATAGGAAGAACTATTAAAATCAATAGAAACAACAAAAGAAAAATACAGTGAGAAACTGGGGTAAACACAGACAGACATTTAACCAAAGATAATATTCAAATGACAAAGAAGCATAAGAAAGATGTTTGACATCATTAGGCAAATTAAAACCACTTTGAGATATCACTACATATCTATTAGAATTACTAAAATTAGAAAAAAATAGTGAAAGAGTGACTGCAATGCAAGTTGGCAGCCATCACAGGCTCAGGAATAAAAGTCTCTCGCAATTTTCAATGGTTAGAACTTGAAAAACATCAGAAAATATTAGGAGACGACAGTTAGCTTGGGTCTAGAAAATGACCAACACACGACACTTACAAGTTGGACAGGAGTGATAACTGGGCCCCCAAGAACAATCTATGAAAACTGAATATACAGTCTTGAATTAGGATGTGGACCTAAATGCCTAGAAGTATGCCCCTTTGTAAGATTTGTAACAAAAATTAATATAGATGGAGTTAATGGTTCCAATGGAGTTGTGGACCCAAGAGCCATATCAGTGCTAGCAAAATGGCAAAATGCATCCAGCATCAAAGTTGTCCTACAAGAGCTTTCGTGCCTAATGTCTAAAGAAAATATGAAACTTCCTCAGCTGCCTAAAGTGTTATACAGTAGTTAATCCAAAAGAAGAAAACCACAGGCCTTTCCATATCCCCCATGAGATTTAAGCAGTTTTCATTTTTTTTTCCCAAGTAGTAAATTTTCTAGACACATCTTGGAGACCTCAAAGTACTGGAAAGGAAGCACCCATTCAAAGGCAGTTTATTTTCAGATGCTGTAAATGACACTAATTTTGTGTCCATGTGAAATGTATAAGTTGTGCTATAACAAATAAATCTGTCAGGTGTAACCACCATCCACACAGTTGAACTTCTGGGTCCAAGAAAGTATATTTAAATTGATTCCCATCATAACCAGCAGGGTATATATAACTCAATTGTTACATCTAACTAGTCACATATGACTCAACCTTGCTGCTGATTACATGGCCTGGGATCTCTGCCTTCTCCCCCATCCCCTCCTGGTTTCTTTAAGTCTTAAATGATGACCTCCTCAAGCCATTATCCTTCTCCTCATTCTCTACTACCACCCATGACCAAAGCATAGATCATAACTCACTCTGCTCCCCTCTGAAATTAGCCTTTGGTGAGGAATTCAGAGCTTATCCCATATCACTTCTCTCCCTACCTTAACCAAGAGGTGCTGTTTTTTCCTTCCTCCTCCTCAAATCCCTTTTTGAACCATCACCATCCATCACTTTCCATGACACCTCTTTGCTTTGGCCAGAAGCCATCAGGTAAGGTTGGAAAGTCTCTTGACCTTCCACATTTAGCCTTACAGCCACTTTATTTACTCTCCACCAGCCTGGGATTTGAATAATGGGTTCTCAGACCTGCCACCCTCTGCTGTCATCGTTGGCTGATGTAGTTTTTAGCTCATGTTTTCATAAGGTGAAAAGAACAATCACCAGAGTTACTCAGACCTGCCCGCTCTCAAAGTCTTTGGTGGATAAACTTGGAGAAGGGCAATAGAAGACTCCTGTCGGCATACACAATCCCTCTAAATGAATTTTCTTTTCCTTTAATTGCTTTTACAATTTCAAGAGGTTTTAAATAGGGCTCTCACTTGTTCATCTTTACAATCCATCTGGGTCTAATTTGGAATTGGACAACTGGCACAAAAAGAACCTTGGTCGGTGTATACTTTGGTTTTGGTGCTGCTGCTTCTCGTGGTCCTCAGCAGGGATTAAGAAAAATCTCAGTGTGCATGAGGGATTGCCAAAATCCCTGGCAAACTGCTGCATTTTTTTCACTTTTTTGTTCAAGATCACTAAATGCTGACATGAGGATGCATACCAAAATAAAAGCAATTCATCATGTTCTAAAGTTCTTTTTTCTGTTTTTGTTTTTCAATTTAGTGTTTGTGTAAAACCATCTTTTGTAGCAGTAACTATACAGAAAAGCTTTTTTCTAAGGGTTTAACATCCCATAAGTAAAATTTAACATAACAGTATTCCATAAGCAGCCATTTCATTGTCAGAACATTGCCTAATTTTAATGTAATAAAAAAAGTGTGTGCTAATATATTTAAAAAAAATAGTGACACCACCAAATGCTGGCAAGGATGAGAAGAAACTGGTACACTCAAACTTTGCTAGTGGGAATATAAAACTGTACAGCTTTGATGGATAACAATTTGGCACTTACATATAAAACTAAACATAAAAGTACCGTGTGTGTGTGTGTGTGTGTGCTGTGTGCTTAGTCGCTCAGTTGTGTCCGACTCTTCGCAACCCCATGGACTGTAGCCTACCAGGCTCCTCTGTCCATGGGGATTCTCCAGATAAGAATACTGGAGAGGGTTTCCATGCCCTCCTCCAGGAGATTTTCCCAAACTAGGGATTGAACCCAGGTTTCTCCCACAATGCAGGTGGATTCTTTACCATCTGAGCCACCAGGGAAGCCCACGAATACTGGAGTGGGTAGCCTATCCCTTCCCAGGGGATCTTCCTGACCCAGGAATTGAACCGGGGTCTCCTGCATTGCAGGCAGATTCTTTACCATCTGAGCTACCAGGGAAGCCATATCGCTCTGCAACTACAATCTTGGTTATTCATCCCAAAGAAATGAAAACTTAAGTTCACACAAAAATTTGTAGACAAAGGTTCAGAGCAGTTTTATCTCTGATAGTTGAAAATGGACACACAACCCTGATATCCTTCAGCTGGTGACAGGTTAAACCAACTGTGATACTTTAATTCCATGGAACACTTCTCTCCAATAGAAAGGAATGATCTGTTGATACTGGCAAAAATCTAGATGACTCTCCGAAGAAGTACAGAGTGAAAGCACCAATCTCAAAAGGTTCATACTGCATAATTCTATTTATATAACATTTTCAAAATGACAAAATTGTAGAGATGGTAACAGATTAGCAGTTGCCAGAGCTTAGCAATGTTGTGGGGTGGGGATGTTGGGAATGATGGAACTGTTCTATATGCTTACTGTGATGGTGAATCTACAAACCTACATGGGTGGCAAAACTGCACAGGACTAAACACACATACACAAGAACAAGTAATACTGGGAAAATCTTGTGAGAGGAGTAATACAGGACAATATTTCAAGAGAATAAAATTTTATAATATTGGTCCTTACTACTCAAAAGTGAGCCTGGGACCAGCATAATCAATATCAACTGAGAGTTGGTGAGAAATGTAGACTCTTTGGCCCTACCCCAGACCCACTGAATTAGAATGCTAAATCCCTGGGTAATTCACACATTTAAGCTACTTAGTAGGTGCTTAAAAAATTTGTTAAAGGTATTAATTTTGACTAACTTCTACTTTTACATTGAGAATTTGCCACCTGCTATCCCTAAAAAAAGTGCAAATGAAGTGAAAGTCGCTTAATCGTGTCTGACTCTTTGTGACCCCATGGACTATACAGTCCCTGGAATTCTCCAGGCCAGAATACTAGAGTGGGTAGCCTTTTCCTTTTCCAGGGGATCTTCCCAACCTGGGGATTGAACCCAGGTCTCCCACATTGCTGGCAGATTCTTTACTAGCTGAGCCACAAGGGAAGCCCAATCCTGAAAAACACTGCCTCCTATTTTTCACTCTAACAGAACACAGGGAAGCTTGCTTTAAGTTTTTCAGGATGATCCCTGGCCACAAGGTATATGTGGCTCTTCCCACATATAAATCAGACACATTGTGCCTGGAACTTTTCATTTATTCCAGTGGTGTCTATAATTTTATCTCAGGCCTACCCTGATATACTTAAGGTAAGCAATGATGTTTTCATAACTTTATGATCAATACACAGACCTGTCTTCATAAATATGATTATGATTTTTTGATCCATTAATCTCTGGTCATTATCACCAAAGCCAGGAAGGACTGAACAGTATTTGAACAGTTTTGCCCAATTATTGAGGCCATCAGAGACAAATTTGCCCCAAATAATATTAAACCCAGGGTCATTGGCAGATACCTTGTGAGTCGATATTTTACAGCTCATATTTCCTTCTTTTTCTTCT
Source organism: Antilocapra americana (assembly GCA_007570785.1). NCBI lineage: Eukaryota > Metazoa > Chordata > Mammalia > Artiodactyla > Antilocapridae > Antilocapra > Antilocapra americana. The sequence continues at coordinate 124,251 of ML664668.1, forward strand.
TTAATTGATTTATGTAGTCAAGCAACCTATGAGTTGAAAGCTTATACCTAGATGAAAATGACCCACATTTACGAATCTTGGACTTTGTCCAAAATATCTCAAGAGAGCTCAGAGGTTGAATTAAAATACCAGAAACAATCTATTTTAAATTTTCTTTACTTTAATGTGTTGGTTTTGCCATACATTGACATGAATCCACCATGGGGATACATATGTTCCCCTTCCAGAACCCCCCTCCCTCCTCCCTCCCTATTCCCTCTCCCTGGGTCATCCCAGTGCACCAGCCCCGAGCATCAGACCTGGGCTGGTGATTGATTTCACATATGATAATTAACATGTTTCAATGCCATTCTCCCATATCATCCCACCCTTGCCCTCATCCACAGAGTCCACGAGACTGTTCTATACATCTGCGTTCCTTTTGCTGTCTTGCATGCAGGATTCTCATTACCAACTTTCTAAATTCCACATATATGCATTAGAATACTGTATTCTTGTTTTTCCTTCTGGCTTACTTCACTCTGGATAATAGGCTTCAGTTCCGTCCACCTGAGTAGAACTGAGTCAAATGAATTTTTTTTAATGGCTGAGTAGTATTCCATTGTGTATATGTACCACTGCTTTTTTATCCATTCGTCAGTTGAAGGGCATCTAGGTTGCTTCCATGTCCTGGTTATTGTAAACAATGTGGCGATGAACATTGGGGTACACGTGTCTCTTTCGATTCTGGTTTCCTCGGTGTGTATGCCCAGCAGTGGGATTGCTGGGTCATATGGCAGTTCTATTTGCAGTTTTTTAAGGAATCTCCACACTGTTCTCCATAGTGGCTGTACTAGTTTGCATTCCCACCAACAGTGTAAGAGGGTTCCCTTTTCTCCACATCCTCTCCAGCATTTATTGCTTGTAGATTTTTGGATGGCAGCCATTCTGACTGGTGTAAAGTGGTATCTCATTGTGGTTTTGATTTGCATTTCTCTGGTAATGAGTGATGTTGAGCATCTTTTCATGTGTTTGTTAGCCATTTTTATGTCTTCTTTGGAGAAATGTCTGTTAAGTTTTTTGGCCCACTTTTTGATTGGGTCGTTTATTTTTCTGGAATGGAGCTACAGGAGTTGCTCGTATATTTTTGAGATTAATTGTCCGTTGCTTCGTGGGCTATTATTTTCTCCCATTCTGAAGGCTGTCTTTTCACCTTGCTTATCGTTTCCTTTGTTGTGCAGAAGCTTTTAATTTTAATTAGGTCCCATTTGTTTATTCGTGCTTTTATTTCCAATATTCTGGGAGGTGGGTCATAGAGGATCCTGCTTTGGTTTATGTCAGAGTGTGTTTTGCCTATGTTATCCTCTAGGAGTTTTATAGTTTTTGGTCTTATGCTTAGATCTTTGATCCATTTTGAGTTTATTTTTGTGTATGGTGTTAGAAAGTGTTCTAGTTTCATTCTTTTACAAGTGGCTGTCCAGTTTTCCCAGCACCACTTGTTAAAGAGGTTGTCTTTTCTCCATTGTATATTCTTGCCTCCTTTGTCAAAGATAAGGTGTCCATAGATGCGTGGATTTATCTCTGGGCTTTCTATTCTGTTCCATTGATCTATATTTCTGTCTTTATGCCAGTACCATACTGTCTTGATGACTGTGGATTTGTAGTATAGCCTAAAGTCAGGTAGGTTGATTCCGCCAGTTCCATTCTTCTTTCTCAAGATTGCTTTGGCTATATGAGGTTTTTTGTATTTCCATACAAATTGCGAAATTATTTGTTCTGATTCTCTGAAAAAGACCTGTGGTAGCTTGATAGGAATTGCATTGAATCTATAGATTGCTTTGGGTAGTATACTCATTTTCACTATATTGATTCTTCCAATCCACAAACATGGCACATTTCTCCATCTGTTTGTGTCCTCTTTGATTTCTTTCATGAGTGTTTTATAGTTTTCTATATACAAGTCTTTGGTTTCTTTAGGTAGAAATACTCCTAAGTATTTTGTTTTGATGGTGAAATGAATTGTTCCCTTAATTTCTCTTTCTGTTTTCTCATTGTTAGTGTATAGGAATGCCAGGGATTTCTGTGTGTTGATTTTGTATCCTGAAACTTTACTGTATTCACTGATTAGTTCTAATAATTTTCTGGTAGAGTCTTTAGGGTTTTCTATGTAGAGGATCATGTCATCTGCAAACAGGGAGAGTTTTACTTCTTCTTTTCCAATCTGGATCCCTTTGATTTCTTTATCTGCTCTGATTGCTGTGGCCAAGACTTCCAAAACTATGTTGAATAGTAGTGGTGAGAGTGGGCACCCTTGTCTTGTTCCTGACTTCAAGGGAAATGCTTTCAGTTTTTCACCATTGAGTTTTGCTGTGGGTTGGTCATATATAGCTTTTATTATGTTGAGGTATGTTCCTTCTATTCCTGCTTTTTGGAGGGTTTTTATCATAAATGGATGTTGAATTTTGTCAAAGTCTTTCTCTGCATCTATTGAGATAATCATGTGGTTTTTATTTTTCAATTTGTTAATATGGTGTATTACATTGTTTGATTTGCTAACATTGAAGAATCCTTGCATCCCTGGGATAAAGCCTACTTGATCATGATGTATGATCTTTTTAATGTGTTGTTGGATTCTATTTGCTAGAATTTTGTTAAGGATTTTTGCATCTATGTTCATCAGTGATATTGGCCTGTAGTTTTCTTTTTTTTTGTGGCATCTTTGTCGGGTTTTGGAATTAGGGTGATGGTGGCCTCATAGAATGAGTTTTAACTCATTATCAACTCAACTAGTAACAGACGTGTCTGGGAAGGAATCCCTCCTAAACTGTATGTAGCCTGTACTAGACCATTAAAGGCTGTTCACACTGAGAGATGTTTGCATCCTAAATATTTCAAAGATCCTTTTGAGGAAGTCAATTATTTGAGATATTATTTATGTATCACATGTCCCAGTGTCTTAATTTGGAAATGCAGTCTGATGGGGCTTTTATTTGGGGTTTGAGATACAGACAACAAACAATAAAGATAACACGTGAACTATGTAGCCTGCTAGAGAGTGCTAAGTACAATCAAACAGTGATAAAAAGAATGCAGAGAATAAAGAACTCATATAACTCAACACCAAAACCCCCCGAAAAATCTGATTAAAAAACGGACAAGGGAGCTGAATAGGAATTTTTCCAAAGACATATAGATGGCCAACAGGCAAATGAAAAGGTGTTCAATATTCCTATCAGGAAAATGCAAATTAAAACCACAATGAGCTATCACCTCACACTTGTTAGAACGGTTGTTATCAAAAATGCAAGAAATAACAAGAACTTGCAAGGAACTCTCGTACACTATTGATGGGAATGTAAACTGATGCAGCCACTATGGAAGACAGTATGAGGATACCTCTAAAATTGTAAATAGAACTACCATATGATCAAGCTATCCCACTCTTGGTATTTATTCAAATAATACAAAAACACTAATTTGAAATGCTATATGCATAAGTATGTTCACTGCAGTATTATTTACAAAATCCAAGATACAGAAACAATGTAAGTGCCCATCAATGAATGAATGGATACAAAAGATGTGGTATTCAGAGAATAGAACAGTGATTACCAGAGGTGATGCTGGGACAGGGTGCTTTGGGTAAAGGGAGGGCAACTGTATGGTAATGAATGGAAACTATAAATTTTTGGTGGTGAGCATGTTGTGGTAGCTCAGCTGGTAAAGATGCTGCCTGCAGTGTGGGAGACCTGGGTTTGATCCCAGAGTTGGGAAGATTCCCTGGAGAAGGGAACGGCTACCCACTCCAGTATTCTGACCTGGAGAATTCCATGGACTGGATAGTCCATAGGGTTGCAAAGAGTCAAACACGACTGAGCAACTTTCAAAAAAAATGTTTATATTAGAAGGAATAATACAATGTTGTACACATGAAACTTATATGATGTTATAAATCAATGTTATCTCAGTAAAAAGTAATTAAAAAAATAGTACAGAAGGAACCAGTGGTATGGCCAGATAGGAAAAGCGAACTGCAACTCAAGAAGGGATGACCAATGTAAAGATACTAAAGAAATGCTGGGGCTCCCTGTTGGCTCAGGACTAAAGAACTTGCCTGCCAAGGCCGGAGATGAGACGCGGGTTCAATTCCTGGGTCAGGAACATCCCTTGGAGAAGGAAATGGCAATTCAATCTGGTGTCTGGAGAATCCCATGGACAGAGGAGACTGGTAGGCTACAGGCCATAGGGTTGCACAGACATGACTAAGAGTCGGACATGACTAAGTGACTAAACAATGTAAAGTTAAACTTTGTACAAACATACAAAGAAGATAAGGAAATACAGCTGTGTAGATGTCTAGGATGAGGAGTCTTCCAAGCAAAAGAAACCACAAGCGAAATTCCAAGGCAGGAGTGTGCCTGGTGTGTCCCACGAACAATGCAGAAGCCAAGGCAACAGAAGTTGAGTTAGAGAGGATGAGGAGGAGATGAAGTTGGAGCAGCAACACAGAGCCAGACCCTGTAAGAACTTTGATTTTTACTCAAAATGGAGTAGGGAGGCATTGGAAGGGTTGAGCAGAGTGATGCAATCTGACTTAAAATTTCAAAGGCTATCTCCAGCTGTTTTATTGAAAACCATCTATTGGGGCCTGAAACTGGAAGCGGAGAGACCAATTAGGAGATTGTTACTATAATCCAGGCAAGAGATAATAACCACGGCTCCAACCAGGATAACAGTAAAGCTGGAGAAAAGTGGGCATATAGCAGATGTGTTTTGAAGTTAGAGTTAACAGAATTTCTTGGCAGTTTTGATGAGGCTTAGGAAGGAAAAACAAGAGCCAAGAACAACTCTAAGGTTTTTGGCTTGAACAAGTGAAAAACGGAATTGCCCTCAACTGAGATTGTGAGTAAAGTAGGTTTGGGTAGAGATATTTTTAAGAAGGAATAGCAGATGGTAACTATTCTTGTTGTAGTGATCATTTCATAATGTGTAAAAAATACTGAATCACTATATGGTACACTTGAAACTAATTTAATATTTAATGTTAATCACAACTCAATAACCAAATTAAAATTAAAAAAACAAACACACTCAATTTGAATTGTATGTTAAACAAGTAAACTTTAGGATGTACAACCTGTATGTATAAGTATAAAGTCCAGGGTAGAGTTCAAGGCTAGAAAATACATTCCACTGTAGTCAGCAGTTAGTATTTAAAACCATAGGATTTAAGTTCCCCAGGGGCAGATGAGAGGGAAAGAGTTGAGTATAATATAAAGAAGGGACCAAGGACTACACTCTGGAGCACTCTGAAGCTAACAGGCAGAAAGAAGAGAAAAGAAGCAGACAAGGGCTATATATATAGCATGAACCCCCATCATAGTCACATGGTCCTTTCTAAACCTGTTCAGTGTGTCAGCATGCTCTGTGGGTCTGTGCCATCCATTACAATACGGGATGCTTAAACTCCCAACATTTGGTTACATTGCAAAATAATAAATCTTAAGTCTCTTGGCTTACTGTGTCTGCCATGCCCGCAGAGGAAAGAAAGAAATCAAGAGCAGAAATGGATGTCACATAAAGCTGCCAACTGGTCACCCTCTCAGGATGAGCACCTTATGTAAGCCATGCTGTGCCAGCATCTGGTCTCAGCTTTTGGGGCACAGAAATGAATACAATTAATATACCTTGTCTCTCAGACAGTAAAGAGTCTGCCTGCATTGCAGGAGACCTGGGTTCAATACCTGGGTCAGGAAGATCCCCTGGAGATGGAAATGGCAACCCACTCCAGTATTCTTGCCTGGAGAATCCCGTGAACAGAGGAGCCTGGTGGGTTGCAGCCCATGGGGTCGCATAGAGCTGGACACAATTGAGCGACTAGCGTACACACACAATAGACCCAAAGACTAGTCACTACAATGGATTCACACTAAATAACATGAAACTATGATATGAAAAAGAAATCATAACAGGAAAAAAAAACCTGGAGGAAGTCCTATAGAAAGAAAGCTGCTCAGACTTCCCACCCACCTCCACCACTATCAGAAGAGAGGGCATTTGATACAAATCAATTTGACTGGCCTTATAAAGCTTTTTCATTACAAGCAAAGTCAGTTCCTCCAATACAATGTTGTCTCCTAAAGAGACCAGCACCACATGCGATTTTAGGAAAAGATGAGGAGGAAGAAGAGAAGAGGGAGATACTATTTGCAAAGCCTTCTACAAGAAAGGCTATAACACATTAAACAATGCTATCTGACCTCAGGCCTACTCTGTGTACTATGCCATGGGATGCAGTGAAAAATGGCACTTTGAGGTGACAATCTGAAGGAGAAACACTGCCCATAGCACTTGATTGCTGTTAGGAAATCACATTCCTAAACAAAATTAAAGGAAAATGCTGGAGCCTTTTCATTTCCCGGGCATTATTAGTGTGTTCCTGACAATTACTGACAGCTAGTCAGAACATTGTTTGTGTTCTTTGCTCTCTGGGCATTTCCTAATTATGAATAATAATCTCATTAATCATGTACTTGAAACAAGTAAATTATGCTGCAGAACATCATAATCAGTTGCATCAAAGAGCCTTCCAGGAAGCCCCCATGTGGCTTGGTTTCAGCTTCCCCATTTGCTGCTCTCCTTGGGTCCTCTCAGCAAGTCAGGACTCAAGGGCTGTCTCATAGCACAGAAAGGCATTCATCATGGACAGCTTTAAAACCAAGACACATCCTCTGAAAACAACTTATTTAGATTTAATAGCAGCCTCATGATTCACCAGACTTGCAACTCCTTGGTGGCTACCTGACATGGTGTCCCTGACATTCATGTTTCATCCCAGCTTTGTCATTAGATGTTCTCATCATGGAAGCAAGTTATCTCTAACCAAAAAATTATCCTCAGTCCACTGAAAAATGAGTTGTTTACATTTACACAAAGGAACCTTTCGACCTTCATATTTTTGTGAACAGTATTTTCTATAATATCCCTCCTTTACTTCCTTCTTTCTTCTCTTCCTTCTTTTTAAAATTTGTCTTAATGTATGAGGGCTTGGCTTCCTCAATCTGTAACACATCTTGCTCCCACTCTTGCTCTCCAGGATGATGGGAAGAAGGTTACTTTACTGAAGATGTCACTGGAGTGACAGATTCTGGAAAATAGCTCTTCAGTCTTTTTTATATATAGCATTTCTTCTCCTTAGCATGGTTTTATTTGAATTCTCTCTTACATTTGGGGATTTTTATTCCTCCTTTCATAAAGAAGAAAATAGACAAAATATATTGATTTCAGAACCAGATTCAGAACCACCAGCAATAGCAAGTCACACCAAGACTGTTTATACAGTCTTATGAAGTTAAGGGAAGAAGGTAAAACATTCTAGAATCAGTCATCCTACCAGATATAACATTTGCTGTCATCCTCCTGGGCAGCAGTTGCCCTGTCAGGCCCTGTATTTTCTTTTGTGAGGGGTGGTAATATACAAATATGAATAAAAGATATTCCTTTTTGTCAAACAACCAGCACTTCATTTGATTAAAATGAAGCTGAAATGTGACACAGAATCTAGTCAAGTCACACGGTGCCTCCAATTCCATGTTTACTAAATTGACTTTTCTTAACAGTTGAGCATGCTGGGTGTCCAAATGGTACTTGCCTGTATAGATGTGATGGGTGAATATCTAATTAGGCATCACAAAGTACTTACTACACTTGTGAAATTAACAGAAGAGCTGGGGATGCAGAAATTTAATGTGTGTCCAGGTGTGGGAGCCAGGTATACACACTGCTTAGATTCCTTTCAAGAGAGAAATGCTCTTCAGCTGCAAGGGAGTTATTTGGCTGACAGCCTCTAGCTGCCACACCTTCAGGATACACCTCAGCTTTCCAGAAAATGCCATGCTCATCTTGGCGAGTCTGCAGTCAACAGCCGGGCAGTAATATTACTAGAGACTGGCCATTTCTGGCCCAATGCAGGGGACTAACAAGTAATCCTTGCTCCCAGCACCCTACTGCGTTGCCTGAGACTTTATCAGAGCCCCATTGTAGACTAAGGCTCTCTCTGTCTACACCTGTCGCCTCCTTATCTTTCTCAGGCATTAATCCAGAATAATCATCTGTGCTCACAACTGTGTCTTCATGTCTGCTTCCCAGAGGATCCCAATGATCTACTGTATCTGTCTATACCTGGAACTAATCTAAAGAAACAGAGAAATGATTTGAAATCAAAGCTAGAATTATAAAAGGTCTACAAAATTCTCCACCTCTAATACATTTTCTTTCATTAGGAAAAGAAGTTTTCCTTCTTTGGGCAGGTCACAGTGCAAATATATTTTGGAGGAGTCTCAATGGTTGTCCTGTATCAAGGGAGGTATGGTAGGCACTGCTCCAACTGCAAGCAGGCAAGGAGTGCATTGTCCTTGGAGAGGTTGACAAAAATAAAGTCAGCTAAAAGTTTGTATGCTTTTTATCATCAGCACAGGCTCACTAATTTTAAACAATGTCAGTAATAAACCAGCTTTCCCTGTCAAAATGGGCTCCACCCCTATCCCTCATTGCCCACCTTGATATACCACTGTGCTCAGTGCTAAGTCGCTTCAGTCATGTTTGACTTTTTGCGACCTTATGAACTATATAGTCCACTAGGCTTCTCTGTCCATGGAATTCTCCAGGCAAGACTACTGGAGTGGGTTGCCATTTCCTTCTCCAATATGCCATTATGCACTGTTTAAACTGTAAATGTGAATTTTTTTTAACTATTCTCAACCATGAAATCTCAGTTCTCCTTTGGAATGTAATATTGGACAAATCCTCTATTTTGGGATATTAAAAATCTTACTTCATCCTGTTTCAAACTCTAACATTACATCTGTTATTCTAAAGATACTATAGTTAATGCTGGGTTTGTATCTAAAAAGAACTGGAGTGGTAGAGGCTGTGATCTGTTCCCCTTTTCGTACTGCTTCCCCTCAATGTGACACCACATATGGGTGTGTGTGTGTGTGTGTGTGTGTGTGTGTGTTGGTGGGCTATTCTGTCTACTTCCCTCTTAAGCGTATATCTCTTCCAGGTTTGGAAACAGGGAAGAGAATCAGAAATGTAGTGGTATTGGTATATAATTGTTGCCTTTTGGAGCCATATTTCTCAGTTTGACTTGCTCTAATTCTTTCTGCAGTTACCGGTATGTACTGGGTGTGGGTGATACCCAGGTGAAGATCAGCTTTACCCAGGAAGACTCCAGCACCCCTAGAGAGCAGTAGTCCACTATCTCCCACTGGCCTCCTGTCAATACGCCATTCTCCCAATCCCTTCTCTGGGTTGAATAGCCCAACACTTGGCCAGTCAGTGGCTTGGGAAACCCTGGAGTTCCTCTCGGAACCACAGGAACTGTGCTGTCTCCTTCTCTAAGGACTATGGAGAACTGAGATCAGGTGAAGATTCCTCCAAATTGTTTCAAAGCCCTCATCTCTTAAAGTCTTTCTGGCCTCAACCACTGCAGTGGGACTCCCATCTTCAGAAAACTGTAGATCAGAAAGTGGCATCAATTTCTCTCTTCCATATGCCAGCAACCTTCAAAGAACACTTACTAAACTATTCCCAAAACTTTTTCTGACTCTCCATAGGCTATACTACCAGGACACCCAGATGAGAAAATAGGAAAAGAGCTCTTAGTCTCTCCTTCTCACAGACTCAGTCAAAATGTACAGCTGATCACTGTCAACATTTGGATTTATGAGGAGAAACTTGTAAAAGGAAGGAAAGAGTCTTTCTACAGGCAACTGTGTGCTCCAAAAACTGTCCAGCATGATTCTCTTTGCTCCTGACTCTAGGTATCTGTCAATTCTGGGATGAGAGGGTGCACAATGATAGTAAAACTAATTCTATTTCCTCTAAATTCCTTCAAGATGATGATGTTCAAATAAGGCCCTCTTCAAATGAAGTGGATTTATAGGGTCTTTTGTTACAAGCTGTGTTTCCTAATAGCCAAGCCTGGACTAACACGAAAAACCCCATTCAACATCTTATTATTCCAGCTTCTTATCTATGAGGATTTAGACAAAAATAATCCATAAAATTTTATTTCAATTCTAATAGTGTATGGGTTAGGTATCTCTTACCAAAATTAGATCATTCCATCCCCACTGAAGCTAATTTATTTATCCATCACATTTACTGAATCTTACCAACGTCTTTGTAACACATCACTAAATTATTTGTTTACAATTTTTCTGTTACACCATAAAGCCCTAAATGGCAGCAGAACTGTATTTCATTCTTGTTGCATCCTTACCACATATGCATACATGCATGCTAAGTCACTTCAGTGGTATCCAACTGTAAGACCTATGGACCATAGCCCACCAGGCTCCTCTGTCCATGAGATTCTCCAGGTAAGAATACTGGAGTGGGTTGCCTTGCCCTCTTCCAGGGGATCTTCCCTGATCCAGGGATTAAACCCAGGTCTCTCATGTCCAAACCCAGGTCTCTTATGTCTCCTGCATTGGCAGGCAGGTTCCTTACCTCTAGTGCCACCTGGGAAGCCCTTATCACATATGGGCCCTCCATAAATATTGTTTGAGGGAATGTGTGATTCAAATAATTTTTTAATGAAAATTACAGATAAATGAGTTTTCCAGTGGCTTATTGTTAGAAAAATACCAGCAAATAAGTCAATGTTTATCATCACCTTTCTATAAATGTAGCACCATGCGCTAGTTCTGAGAGATTCAGAGGAAAGAGTAAACATGGTTCTTGACCCCATGAAGGACAACATCCAACTAGGAAAGCAAAATGAAACTAAAGAAGACAGAGTTGAGTCTTATTACACAAGCTGGGGGAGATTTCCTAGAAAACAGATGAGCCTGAGATTAAAAAGCTAATACACATCAGCCACATATTCTGTGACTAACACGATGGGACTGTATAATAACTGGTC
>ML664668.1:142652-170709 GCA_007570785.1 Antilocapra americana
CAAAGGTAAATACATGGTGCTATGCACTGGATGATCAGACACTGTGGAATAAATGCAGTTTGTTACTTGCTTCCTAGAATTTTCAAAATCCGTCTTAGAACCATGACTGTCCCCATATTAAGTTAAGAAAAGCAGTTTTTAGGTAGAGAAAGATAAACTTTTCTAATCTGGACTCAGAAGACTGGTATGAGAAGCAGCCACTCAAAGGCCTCTAGTGTGAACAGTGTGGTGCAATTAGGGTTTGGCTGACTTGCACTTTTAGGGCGAAGTCACTACCCCACAATGCTGTGTAGGCAAAAATTGGGTCATCGAATTTCCTTCTTTGCCTGATGGTGTTCCAGAAGAATATTTATTTTCAGACCATAACCTTGATTCTTCAGTTTCTAAAAGATTCAGCTGAAACTGTTTAAAGGAGAAACTAGTAAACACTCAGCCATATTCCAGCAGCCTAGCTCAGAGACAGTAAAGGTTCATGTATGTACTCATATACACATAGGAACACATCCATTCTGTTTATTTTGAGCAAGCATTGGAATTATTCTTTCACTCTCAGAATATTGACCCAGGAGTACTATAGATACTTTATGTAAATTCTTTTTGAAACGTACACCCTAAAAACACAAGTAGCTAAAACTGTCTCAACCAAATGGATAGATGATTTTCACTGCTAAACTCAGAGCTGTGCTGATATAATCATAGTCAATTTCATTCTTTCCTTGGTGGGGGCTAAAACTCAGAAATAGAGTATTCCTCTCTACTCCGTTTGATAACATAGCTGTTGACTCAGATTGACTGATTTCTCCAGTTAGCCTATAATGCCTCAAATTCTATGTACTGATGAAAAGAATATGGATTCAGTAGCTGTTGAAATATGTAAGGGTGTTTGCTTTTATCATCCTAAAAGATGAGGCTGGGAAAGTGCTGCACTCAATATGCCAGTAAATTTGAAAAACTCAGCAGTGGCCACAGGACTGGAAAAGGTCAGTTTTCATTCCACTCCCAAAGAAAGGCAATGCCAAAGAATGCTCAAACTACTGCACAATTCCACTCATCTCACTCACTAGCAAAGTAATACTTAAAATTCTCCAAGCCAGGCTTCAACAGTACATGAACCATGAACTTCCAGATATTCAAGCTGGATTTAGAAAAGGCAACCAAGTTGCCCAACATTCATTGGATCATTGAAAAAGTGAGAGAGCTTCAGAAAAATATCTACTTCTGCTTTATTGACTATGCCAAAGCCTTTGACTGTGTGGATCACAACAAACTGTGAAAAATTCTGAAAGAGATTAGAATACCAGACCACCCGACCTGCATCCTGAGAAATCTGTATGCTGGAAAAGAAGCAACAGTGAGAACTGGACATGGAACAACAGACTGGTTCCAAATAGGAAAAGGAGTACATCAAGGCTCTATATTGTCACCCTGCTTATTTAACTCATATGCAGAGTACATCATGAGAAATGCTGGACTGGAAGAAGCACAAGCTGGAATCAAGATTGCCAGGAGAAATATCAATAACCTCAGATATGCAGACGACACCACCCTTAGGGCAGAAAGTGAAGAAGAACTAAAGAGCCTCTTGATGAAAGTGAAAGAGGAGAGTGAAACAGTTGGCTTAAAACTCAACATTCAGAAAACTATGATCATGGCATCTGGTCCCATCACTTCATGGCATATAGATGGGAAAACAATGGAAACAGTGACAGACTTTAGTTTTTTGGGCTCCAAAATCACTGCAGATGGTGACTGAAGTCATGAAATTAAAAGATGCTTGCTTCTTGGAAGAAACGTTATCACCAACCTAGACAGCATATTAAAAAGCAGAGACATTACTTTGCCAACAAAGGTCTGTCTAGTCAAAGCTATGGTTTTTCCAGTAGTCATGTATGGATGTGAGAGTTGGACTATAATGAAAGCTGAGCACTGAGGAATTGATGCTTTTGAACTGTGGTATTGGAGAAGACTATTAAGAGTCCCTTGGAATGCAAGGAGTTCCAACCAGTCCATCCTAAAGGAAATCAGTCCTAAATATCCATTGGAAGGACTGATGCTGAAGCTGAAACTCCATTACTTTGGCTACCTGATGCAAAGAATTGACTAACTGGAAAAGACCCTGATGTTGGGAAAGATTGAAGGAGGGAGGAGAAGGGGACAACAGAGGATGAGATGGTTGGATAGCATCATTGACCCAATGGACATGAGTTTGAGTAAACTCCAAGAGTTGGTAATGGACAGGGATGCCTGGCGTGCTGCAGTTCATGGGGTCACAAAGAGTCAGACACGACTGAGCGACTGAACTGAACTTGCTTTTATCATCATCATCATCATCACACATTATTCACACAAAATCACAAAAACATATTTAAAGAATAGTGAAGTGAACAATACAATCACTAGCCAATAAACCTCTTGTGTGATTAGAAAAAGGTCAGCTTCAGGCTGTGTGTCAAATTCAGGTCTTCCTACCTGTTTCCTTTCTGGAGACAGGTTGAAGGGGCAGTGGCTACCTAATACATATTATTCTCTTGGAAGTAATCTAATATTTCCCAGAGGTTCAGTGGAAATGCACAATGCCTCTTAAGACCTAGGTTTGGAATTGGCAACTTGTCACTTCCATATATTTTCTGTTGGCCAAAGCAAGCTATGTGACCAAGTCCAGCATCAATGGGATGGGTATATGAATGTACACTCTTCTCAAGGAGGAACCAGTAAAAATTTTCAGTCATGTCTCAGTCACCTAGCCAGAGACAACAAACATTCTCATACATTCACATATGGGGTGGAAGATGTATACTTACCAGATAATATTAATAATAGAATTTGTCAGTCATACTCATGATCTTTTATTTCTTTAATCATATTAAATATGAGTATGATAATTCTAATATCTGCAACCTTTGTGGATTTGATACCAAAGTTTAATGTTTTTATCAACACTGATTTATGGCACTTTGTGTGTGTGTGTTATTGTGATGTTATGTTAGTATATCATGCAAATTTAACTGGAGGAACTTCTGGACTTCCAAGTACAACCTTTCAGAGAACTGGTTTTACTTAAGCTAAGTAACTGATGATATATTCAGCCACAGAATTTGTGGTTCGCATACTTCTTGGAGGAAGAAGTAGTTTGTTGGTAAAGACATAAACGAATTAGTAAAGGGGCTAAATATTCTTCTGAGAAAACATATATGTATATACATATATATATGAGCTGACTCTTTTCTCATTTGCAATCCTACATTCTTAGCAATCTTTTTATAAATAAACTGGGTAAAGAGCAGTAGAAAGGAGTTAGAAGTGGTAACTAAGGCTTAACTAGGCCTTAGATTACTGGGATGTATTAGACCAGGATGGTTACAACTGTAACGACTAAAGACCAACCTCCAAATCTTAACAGTTTAATGTAATACCAATCGAGTGCTGGCTTAGGCAATAGTTTAACACAGGTGCTTGGTAGGCAGCCTTTGACAGAATTACCTAGACCAGGCTTTCCCTTATAGCTCTGCTGCCCAAGAGAACCTCAGGTGCTCCTGCTATTTCTGTTTTCTGCTATCTACCATAGGAAAGTGGAGGATCAACAGATATTTTGGGTGTTGTACCCGGAAGTGGTATCCATCACTTCCAACCACATGGACTCATCTGTTGCAAGGGAAGTCAGAAAAGGTGACTATGAAGAAATGGAAATTGGTTTGGTGAACAACCAGCCAGTATCTCTAATGTATGGACTGTGTTAGTCACTCAGTCATGTCCAACTCTTTGCAACACCATGAACTGTAGCCTGCCAGGCTTCTTCATCCATGGAATTCTCCAGGCAAGAATACTGGAGTGGATTGCCATTCCCTTCTCCAGAGGAACTTCCCAACCCAGGGATCAAACCCTGGTGTCCTGCCTCACAGGCAGATTCATTACCGTTTGAGCAACAGGGAAGTCCAAGCAAAGGAGGTTGAATCTAAGCATTCCCTATGACTAAATAAGTCAAACACCACATGGGATGGCTCTGAGATTAATGGTTATATATTAATTGTAAAATAAGTTATAAGGTAGGTTATAACATAGTTGATAATGACCTATGGTGATACAGGGTAGCCTCAGTTGATTATGACTGTGACTGGGAGGAGAGAGAACATTTTATCTTCATACTCTCATATTCTCCTCACGTTCAAGTAACAACAGGAACTCAAAGGAAGAAAGTACCAGCAAAAGTATTACTGTATTAGTAAATAGGAATGATATGGAGTGTTCAAACCACCTGATTTTTAACAGCAACACTGTGAGGTAGAGGTACTGTGGAGTCAAGTCTGGCTTTCTGTGTTCTACTTACAGTGAGTCACTTTGGCATGACAAGTGAGGTTTGGGAATATTCTCCCCAGATTTTCATGCACGGGAATTAGTCTCTGGCTTTTTGGTGAGCTCACTAGCATCTGCTTCCAGTGGTAGATGCAGAATTGCTCAATTTATATTTGGGTTTCAACTCCAGACATGAGGTAGTTCCCACAGAACACAATATTCTAGTATGCGGTTTTTGATCCATATGCCAGAAGAGGGATGATGCTGGTGATGGGCCCATGGGAGGAGGGATGGATAACCTTACAGGGCCAATATGAGAGCTCACAGAAATATTGAATGGATTATTTAAAAACCACTATGACCTTATCTGCACTCCTAGTATGTGAAAAAGGGTTTTTCTGGTACAGTTACAACTAGAAAAAATAATGCTGCTGCATGTTACATGGAGAACAAAATTGATCATCACAAAATATGCTCCAATTTTATCTCCAGAATGATATAGCTGTGCACTTCCACAGTTTGCATGTCTGCTTGGCAGGGTTGTGATTCCCTCATAACTTCTCTGTCCCCTGAAGCAATACATAGATGTCTGCAGGGGCTGGCTTTCTTTTTACCCAGTGAGAAACTGACCTTGAACATTGCCATCAGCTGGTAAAGTAACGATCCCATTTCCTATTGAAACAAGCTATCCATTTGCTTCAAAAATGTCTTTTGAAGAACAGGGGGAAAAGGTTTTTTTAAAAAGCACTGACTCAAGAAGGCTTGAGTTCACAAATATTGTAGCATAGTTTGTACCCTGCATATTAGGGGCACCAACTCACATCAGCCCTTCTACTTTTGATTGCTTCAAAGGCTGCCAGGGCCATGTGGTAGAAGGATGATGAGCCTGGATGAGGTCAGTTTTTGTTTGTTAGTACCCTTTCCCCCGTACTTCATGCTTTCATTTTCCACATGAAAATGAAAGGGAAAAGGATCTCTATTTCTATAGAACCAGCCTCTCATAACTAACCAGACTACTTACAACTCGATGGATGCTCAAGAATACTGCCCTGATTTATTATAATGAAGTGTTTCTTGTCTCACCTCTGAGACTTATTGACATCAGTAGACATTGTAGATCATTCAGAGATAGAAATTGAGCTCCAGAATTTGAATTCTATGCATCCCAAATTGAATTTGGAAAGTATTCCTAAGGCAGAGAGAGGAACTAGATGGGTTCTTAATTGAGCAAGAGAGATGCAGATCTCAAATTTTCAGAATGAGATGTCAGGGGGTGATACATTAAAATAATAGGATTGCTTCCCCAGAATGGAAGAACACAGGGACATCTGGGGTTCCTCCTTATGCAAAAAGCCACCAAGATTTACTATGTAAACAATTCAAGCTGACTGTAAAACAAAGAAGCCCTAACTGTATTCCAAGTTTTTCCTTCTCCTTGCTGTGGAGATGAAGCTAAGTGGTTGAATCAGCCCCAAGTGAGGGCCAAGTGAAAGGGAGTTTTGTGCAGGATTTGTAAGAGAAAAGTGACTGAAAGGGCCAGAAGGTGTGCACTCAGGTAATTAGTCCCCAGAGAAGATCACACAAAAAGGAATCCTACACCGGATTCTTAAGAGCATACAGAAAATGACTACCTTATGTGCCCTCAAGGAGGCACAGATGAGAAAAGGTATGGCCAAAGGGCATCTGATGAAGGATTCCTAAGAATGTGTGTTCTTTGGGAAGAAGTTTAAGAAAAGGCCAACAGCATGGGATACTAATCTAGATTCCTATGAAGTAAGCATTTCTAAGAAGTATCCTCTATGTGGGCACTCAGGGTATAAATCCGAAGAGAAGGTCAAGTGAAAGCTCTAGACTGCATTCATAAAAGGAAATGGTGATGAAAAGAGAATATGATGGTAGAAGCTCTCTTTATCTGTTATCAACTGATGAAGAGAATTTGTCCTAATGACATATAGAGAAATGACGTCAAATAATAAATTTAATTTTTTAATTTAAATACAATTGATATACAATATTATAAAAGTTGCAGGTATACAAAAGATTCACTATTTTAAAGGCTACACTCCATTTATAGTTATAATAAAATATTGGCTATATCCTCCATGTTGTAAAATATAACCTTGAAGCTTAGTTTATACCTAATAGTTTGCACCTCCTAATCCCTTACCCCTATATTGCCCCTCTCCCTACTGGTATCCACTAGTCTGTTCTCTGTGAGTCTGCTTCTTTTTTTGTTATATTCACTAGTTTGTTGTATTTCTTAGATTCCACATACAAGGGATATTATATTATATTTGTCTTTCTCTGACTTATTTCCCTTAGCATAAAGCCCTCCTAGTTCATCTGTGTTGCTGCAAATGGCAACATTTCATTTTTTATGGCTGAGTAGTATTCCATTGTCTCTATATACTATATCTTCTTTATCCTTTGGTCTGTTGATGGACACTTAGGTTATTCCATAAATTGGCAACTGTAAATAATGCTGCTATGGCCATACTACCCAAGGCAATCTACAGATGTTGTATAATCCCTATCAAAATACCAATGACACTTTTCACAGAATTAGAATAATTTAAAATTTTATAATGTATGGAAACACAAAAGACCATGACTAGCCAAAGAGTCAATAAAACACCCAGCTACAGACCAATGTATTTATGGTCAATTAATCTCCAACAAAGAAGGAAACAATATACAATGGAGAAAAATACACTCTCTTCAATCAGTGGTGCTGAGAAAACTGGCCAGTTACATGTAAAAAAATGAAAATAGAACATTCTATAAAATAATATACAAAAATACACTTGAAATGGATTAAAGACCTAAAAGTAAGACCAGAAACCATAAAACTCCTAGAGGAAAACATAAGTAAGAGACACTTTGACATAAATTATAGTGGTTATCTTTTTCGATCTATCTCCTAAAGGAAATGTGATAAAAGCAAAAATAAGCAAATGGGACCTAATTAAACTCCAAAGCTTTTGCACAGCAAAGGAAAACATCAACAACACCAAAAGAAAACCCACAGAATGGGATAAAATATTTGCAAATGGTATGACTTATAATAGCTTACTCTCCAACATACATAAACAGTTCATACAACTCACCATCAAAAAAACAACCTGTTTTAAAAACAGGCAGAAAAACTGAATAGACGGTCTTCCAAAGAGGAAATGCAGATGGTCAATAGGCAAACGAAAAGATGGTCAGCATCACTAGTCATAAGGAAAATGTGTATCAAAACCACAATGAGCCATGACCTCATACTTGTCAGAATGGGTATCATCAAAAATATATATATAAGGAATGCTGGTGAGGATCTGGAGAACAGATAACCCTAGTACACTGTTGGTGGGAATGTAAATTGGTGCAGCCACTGTGGAAAGCAGTACGGAGGTTTTTCAAAAAACTAGAAGTAGAACTATCACATGATCTAGAAATTCCACTCCCGGGTACATATTCAAAAAAACCCCAAAGTACTAATCAAAAAGATACATGTCTCCCAATAAATTTCTTATTTCAAAAGTTAGTTTGATGGTCAGAAACTGATGGGATTCTTAAAATTTTAGCTGAAATTACATACACCACAAAACGACTTTTTGGTACCAAAATCCCTGAAAATAAGCTCTTCTTTGTTTCTTTGTTCATATTCCTTCTATCTTTGTGCAAGATTATTCTGTATCAAAATACCCTGATTTAGGACTTCCCTGGTGGTCCAGTGGTTAAGAATCTGTCTATCAATGCAGGGGACATAGGCTCAAACACTGGTCTGGGAAGATTCCACATGCCATGAAACAATTAAACTCGTGCGATACAACTACTGAAACCCATGCATCCTAGAGACTGTGCTCTGCAACAAGAGAAGTCACTGTGATGGGAAGTCCACACACTGCAACTAGAGTAGCCCCTGCTCACTGCAACTAGAGAAAGTCTACAATGCAGCAACAAAGCCCAAGCATAGCCAGAAAGAAAGAAGGAAAATCCTGATTTATACATCTTTGTCTATAATACTTAAGGTTTATTTGCTGTGACACTCCTTAGTTCCTATTGCTTTAAAAATCTGCTAGAAAAGAAATTAAAGGAATCCAGATTGGAAAAGAAGAAGTAAAACTCTCTCTGTTTGCAGACGACATGATCCTCTATATTGAAAACCCTAAAGACTCTACCAGAAAATTAATAGAGCTAATCAGTGAATATAGTAAAGTTTCAGATACAAAATCAACACACAGAAATCCCTGGCATTCCTATACACTAACAATGAGAAAACAGAAAGAGAAATTAAGGAAACAATTCCATTCACCATCGAAACAAAAAGAATAAAATACTTAGGAGTATTTCTACCTAAAGAAACAAAAGACTTGTATATAGAAAACTATAAAACACTGATGAAAGAAATCAAAGAGGACACAAATAGATGGAGAAATGTGCCGTGTTCGTGGATTGGAAGAATCAATATAGTGAAAATGAGTATACTACCTAAAGCAATCTATAGATTCAATGCAATTCCTATCAAGCTACCAGAGGTCTTTTTCAGAGAATTAGAACAAATAATTTCACAATTTGTATGAAAATACAAAAAACCTCGTATACCCAAAGCAATCTTGAGAAAGAAGAATGGAACTGGAGGAATCAACCTACCTGACTTTAGGCTATACTACAAATCCACAGTCATTAAGACAGTATGGTACTGGCACAAAGACAGAAATATAGATCAATGGAACAAAACAGAAAGCCCAGAGATAAATCCATGCACCTATGGACATCTTATCTTTGACAAAGGAGGCAAGAATATACAATGGAGAAAAGACAACCTCTTTAACAAGTGGTGCTGGGAAAACGAGAAACACTCTTGTAAATGAGGCTGTCTAGAACACGGTTTAATACCATTCTAAAACATAAACTCAAAATGGATCAAAGATCTAAGCATAAGACCAGAAACTATAAAACTCCTAGAGGATAACATAGGCAAAACTCTCTCTGACATAAACCAAAGCAGGATCCTCCATGACCCACCTCCCAGAATATTGGAAATAAAAGCACGAATAAACAAATGGGACCTAATTAAAATTAAAAGCTTCTGCACAACAAAGGAAACTATAAGCAAGGTGAAAAGATAGCCTTCAGAATGGGAGAAAATAATAGCCAATGAAGCAACGGACAAACAATTAATCTCAAAAATATACAAGCAACTCCTGCAGCTCCATTCTAGGAAAATAAACGACCCAATCAAAAAGTGGGCCAAAGAACTTAACAGACATTTCTCCAAAGAAGACATAAAAATGGCTAACAAACACATGAAAAGATGCTCAACATCACTCATTATCAGAGAAATGCAAAGCAAAACCACAATGAGGTACCACTTTACACCAGTCAGAATGGCTGCAATCCAAAAATCTACAAGCAATAAATGCTGGAGAGGATGTGGAGAAAAGGGAACCCTCTTACACTGTTGGTGGGAATGCAAACTAGTACAGCCACCATGGAAAACAGTGTGGAGATTCCTTAAAAAACTGCAAATAGACCTGCCATATGACCCAGCAATCCCACTGCTGGGCATATACACCGAGGAAACCAGAATTGAAAGAGCCACGTGTACCCCAATGTTCATCGCTGCATTGTTTACAATAGCCAGGACATGGAAGCAACCTAGATGCCCATCAACTGACGAATGGATAAGAAAGCTGTGGTACATATACACAATGGAATATTACTCAGCATTAAAAAAAAAATTCATTTGAAGCAGTTCTACTCAGGTGGACCGAACTGGAGCCTATTATCCAGAGTGAAGTAAGCCAGAAGGAAAAACAACAATACAGTATACTAACGCATATATATGGAATTTAAAAAGATGGTAACGAGTACCCAGCACGTGAGACAGCAAAAGGAACGCAGTCGTATAGAACATACTCGTGGACCCTGTGGAAGAGGGCAAGGGTGGGATGATATGGGAGAATGGCATTGAAACATGTTAATTATCATATGTGAAATCAATCACCAGCCCAGGATTGATGCTCGGGGCTGGTGCACCGAGATGTCCCAGGGGGAGGGAATCGGGAGGGAGGAGGGAGGGGGGTTCTGGAGGGGGAGCATATGTAAACCCATGGCGATATCATGCCATTGTATGGCAAAACCAATAAATAAATAAATAAAAACAAAAAGAAAACAATAAATAAATAAATTAAAAAATAAAAGTCTGCTAGATATATAAATGTATTGAAAGATCATCCTTGTGTTTTTAATGCGTTTCAATGAAACCTCTAGTTTCAAAACTGACTGACATGATACTAGATCTCAGCTCCACTACACACTGTCTGTGCTGTTCGTGTGAAGATTTTCAATGTCACTAAATCCCTATTGGTAAACTGAGGATAGTAATATAGCCTGGTTACAGCATTGTTATGATGAATAAGGGTATTATGTAAACGAGTCTGGTGCATAACAAATGCTAAGTAACTATTGGAAATGATGATGATGATAGTGACAAGTACTGTGAAAGGAAGCTGATGTCACACCATGAAGGGCCTGGGAGTTCAGACTAAAAGGTTTTAGTTAGATCTAATGTGCAGTTAGATACTGTAGGTAGAAACAGGTAAAGTCACTCTGATATTTTGAGTCCAAGAAAGGATAACTCCATGAGCAACAATGGGTAATCAGAAAGATGAGTCACAGCCTGGCCAGAGAGTACCGTGGGTGTTGTCAGTTCACCGGGATCATGACATAATATATTAATAGATACTACTCAGGCTACAATAGGCCTGGTGCTTTCATAATCAACTGAGTGTCACTGAATCTCTTTTTAACTTCCATTGAAGCTCATCACAGAAAACTGCTTAAAATGTATAATTCGTAACATCAAAGAATACTGGGAACTTTGCAACTCACAGAATGGGTAAATAACTGTAGCTGTCTCATATTTTTCAAATAACTACTTTAAGAGAATACTGTTTCCAAGCTCTTTCATCTGAAAGGGCAGGACCCCTAGATTACTAGCTAGTAATATAGTCCTTTAACAATCATTGTCTTATCTTGATAATTACCAGCAAGTCCAATATAGTGATATTCTTTTGCCCTTGGAGCCACTGGAAAACAAAGGTCCTTTTTGTGCGGGATGCAAGCATTTGATTCTGGCTTTTGCTTAAAAGGACTCTGTACACTAAACTCAACGTGCAGACCTCTGAACTGTCCTCTCCTCTGGCCCAAACATCCCTCTGATAAACCTCATTATTCCACCTCTAATTCACTGACTACAGATGACACAAGAACTCCATTTGGCTCCTATCTCAGTTCTCTGTTGTCTCCTATTCTAAGCCTCAGCTGTAGCTTTCCATCCAGTCTCCCACCCAGAGATTCCCAGCATCTCATTTAGGACATCACCCTGATTGCTATTGCTCCTTCAGTACTTCTAATTACAAAGCTTCTCTGCCATAAACACAAGACAGTAAGTAGCGCTGACATTTATAAATCACAGAATGTATAATTTCATAGTGCATTCTATAGTGAAAGGGAGAGAGGCTGGGCCATAAGGGAGATGGAGGCTGCTACAAGCTTATGTGGAATCCTTCCATCAAACAACACACCTAGTTACTTTTTCACCCAGCTGAGACTGGGTGTTAACCAAGAATAACTCAGAAGAGGTTGTGAAATATATACTCCATTGAAAAGTTACAAAAGTACATGAGGTTTAAATGTACCTTTTTATAGAATGGCATTCAGAGATTTGGGAGTTCAATATGAGCAGCATTCTTGGAGGAAAATGAGAATGATTCACCACTACTTCGGAACTTAATATACAGCACTAAGAATTAATTCCTATCATATACATGTTGTATATGGAGTTTCACTTCTGGAGATGGGACAGAGGGCTTGTAACAAAGTAATTAGGAGTTTCAATATTACCCATACTGCTCTCTCTCTCTCTCTTGCTCTCCTCAGCTCGATCAGCAAGGGAATAAATGCTCTTACCATTTACTTTTTATCAAGCAAGGCAACGACTTTGAAATGTGATATTCATAGCCTTCTTTAACTAAAGGAAGTGACAAGTGTTGAGCAAAAACACTTTTGAAGGGAGCGATTCAAAATGGTTTTCGCTAATAAGTGTTTTTCTTAATTATGCTGACTTCGGCAAAGCCACACTTGACATGTTTGTCTGAACCTGGGGAAAGAATGAGGCAAGATCATCTGCAAAGATATTTGTGCAGTAACTGCCATGGAGCTCTTTGCTGTTGACACTTCTTATAAGATGGAGATAAAAGGCTTCACAATGGGAATACGCAAAGTCAAGTTGCTTCCGGTCCACTTGGCCATATGACTAACGCGACCCCATGCATGTGGTGTTTAATGATTTCTGTACGCCACTTCTAGAAATCTTCCTCAGCCAGCAGTTGTCATGGTGACCATGTACAGTCCCTCCAAGGACACTTCAACACATGACACACGATAAGCACAGTCTCTTCCTCTCCATGTGTAGCTCCTTGGAGGAGTCTAGACTTTGGGTCAAGCTGTGTGCTAACGACTAAGAAGTGACCTCCCCTCCCACATTTGTCAAGCTTGCGTCTGAGACTGTAACAGCTGGTGAAAATGTAGTTTTTCTCACTTATTAAAAGGAGCAAGTCTTGAGCAAGTCTGATTTTAGATTGCACCCCTGGCTGATGGTGTGATACCTTTCTGTTGTGATTTAATTTCCTCTTTGGATGGAATATAAAGTATGATTTTTTTTTTCAATTTGTTCCACGGCAAAACACCATTCATCCTTGTTTGGAAAGAACAAAGGATGATTTCCTGTGCTGAGGCTGAGCAGGGAGAGCAAGTGTCTCCATGACACTGCTTTGGCCACCAGCAGTGCTCTCTATTGCCTTTAAAAATAAGCACTAGTCAGGGCATTCCAATCCTCAGTGTCTATTACCATGAAAGCTGAGCAAAAGAGAGACTGAGACGTATCAGACTCCCCTTATAAAACCAGTCAGTTTAAAGTGGGTACTGTGCTTGGGGCCCAGAGCTAACAAAGGAGAGGAGGGTGAGAGTCAAAACATCCACTAGGAGGGCAGTCTCTTTTCTTCCTCTTCCCTAGTTAATTTTATTTATTCTTCGTGTCTCCATTAATCTCCTGACTCTCTTCCTCAGTGACCACTCATTCCTCTTTATTCATTGGTACACTTGTTTGGTGACACCAGAGCCAACGGGTTTGATCTCTGACTCACTGCTTGCCCTGTTTTTGACACCACATATGCACCTACTGCCTGACTGTCCACCAGACTTCTGGTTTCCTCCTGCATCCTCTCTTTGGTTCACATGTGTATCTGGACCACAGAAAGTCTAGCTTTCCTTTCTAACTGCCTGCCCCCCACTGAATTGCATGCTAACTTCTCAGCCCAGGCCATTCTCAGTAAATCTCAGGACAAAATTAACTATTCTTTGTATTGTCATCTTTTCTAACCCGTTTCTCTCTCATTCTACCCTGGTCCTGTCAATCTCCAGGCACATCTTTGTATGTAAAAGTTTTAAAACACAGTCAAAGAAATCACAGAATAAAAACCTACATCTCTGCAACAGCATAGACATCTATAAATAGGAAGAGGCTTCCCCTCCTTGAAGTCTGGGCAAGAGGATTAAAAACTGATTAAACGTATCTACCCTAAAATTATCCTAAATAGAATTTCCCACTAATAATGGGGCTTCCCCACTGGCTTAGCTGGTAAAGAACCCATCTGCCAATGCAGAAAATGCAAGAGATGTGGGTTCAATTCCTGGGTCAGGAAGATCCCTTGCAGTAAGAAATGGCAACCCACTCTAGTATTCTTGCCTGGAAAATCCCATGGACAGCGGAGCCTGGCAGGCTACAGTCCATGGGGTTGCAAAGAGCTGGACACAAGCAACCGAACAACAACTACCACCACTAATAATATGCTAAATAAATAAATTCAGATGTTCCTCAAAGGTAGGCAAACTCCCTTTCATCATTGATACTCGTATTTGAATTCTAGAAGATCAGTAAGGAATATTTTTCTTTGGAGAATGTTGGCTTAAAAGGCAAAATGTAATTACTGATCAGTATTTAAAATAATTTCTTTGAGAAAAATTGTAAGATAGACAATCAACATGATAGAGTCTAAATATAAGTAACATTTATGCCCCAAAATTATGCATATAGAGGAGATACACAGATTCATGTATGGTTTAGATAAATTGCAAATCATATATATATAATGTGGAAAAAGGATCCTAACATATCACTTGTGAGAATATTATTACTGACAGGACTATCATGCTCCTAAAAATTTGTCCCTGGAAGGAAACCACTGGGGTCAGATGGACTACAGACAAATTTAATACAGCATTTTCTTGTCTGTCTTGATTATCTGTTGCTGTGTAACCACTCAGTCCAAGCTAGTGGCTTATGAAACATTATTTTAATATTTCTCACTGTTTTGTGGATGACTGAAACTCAGCTGGACAATCCTTTTGCTGGTTTAACTTGAAACTGCTTGTGCTGCTTCAGCAAGATAGATGCTGCACTCACAGATCCAGCTCCTGGAAGGCTGGGCTCTGCTGAGATACAGGCATGGCTGGGTCTCTCTCCTTCTCTCTGTACTAACAGGGTCTGTGCCTCCCTACATGGTGTTTCAACACATTCTTTCCGTATGCAACCTGCTTGAGGACTCCTTCCAGGGTGTCTATAAGCACAAAAGCAGCTGGCAATGCTGACTCATCTATATTCTCTTCTTTGGAGGGCTCCTCCACTTCTACAATTTATCTAACACCTCATGGGGATGAATCTCAGTTCTTTAACCAGAATTCTTCTCCAATAACACGAATTTCCTATAGTTAATCAATAGGTAACTCTGACTGAATACCAAGTGTGGGCCAAATATAAATTATTTATAATCTAGTGAATGTGTTGTATTTCAAAAATAAGAAAACTGAGGCTTAGAGAATCTCAGTATATAAAAGGCATATGGCTAGTAAGGGGCAGAACTACGACTGAAACTCAGGTATATCTTTGTATAAAGCTTTGGCATATTTTTCCAAGATTGCCCATTGTTGTATCTCTTTGCTTTCTGTCTCTGTCTCTCTCTCAGTTCTGGGACCAAATACAAATCTCCCTCTTTTACTTAACTTCCAAAAAAAAATAGGAGTAAGGCAGTTTTCCTTCCCAACTCATCTTTTTTTGATTAAGGAACAGGTCTGTCCTGAGGTATCACTGCTGTGCATTATATAACTTTATTTTTTTGTTTTCAGAAGGAAAATATACCTATGGTTTCAGGAGAGCAATTTGTGTATCTAGTTGTTTTTGAATAGGATTTTTTTTCCTCAGGATAAAGTAACTTTTGGCTAAGCTCTTTTCCTCCATTTCATGTTTTTATATTCAGGAGATGAATGTCAGAGGTATTGGTCCTTTACTGAGTTTATTTCTGTGAGTTCACAGTATTTAAAATTATGCAACATGTTTTCTTCTATCCCTTTGATTAAACATAAAGACTTCAAGTCAGAAATACTCCAGGAGATAGTACATTGATAATTCATTTCCCAGGCAGTGGTGAGTAAGTCACAATGAAGAGGTTAGTCTTAGAATGCAAAGTGAGTCTGCTGGGAGACACTTGTCCCTGGGACTTTCTTGTGTCTGGATATCTTGTGAGCAAAGGGACTGCATTTTTTTCTGAACTACTTCTTCAAGGATGTTTATATAGTGGCCAGCCTTGCAAGATAGATGTAGTGTCTTCCACTGAATGAAAGGAGAGGTTATCTTACTTTCTACTATAATGATGACAATGTCTTCATCTGGACCAGAGGGAGGGTATGCTTATGGCTCATTATAAAAAGATTCAGGTTCGTTAAGCTCATGGTCTCTTCTGAAATGCAGCCTACTGTGTATGCAGACATCAATCTGGACCAATCTCTGTTGCCCTTGTGGAACTTCAGGCAAGGAAAAATAACACAAATATGCTGATGATTATGCTGCTTATTGTGCTGTGAGTAATACAGTTACTTATCTGTAACTCAGGCATCTTACGCTTTATGCAAGTATCTATGAAATAAAAATAGGCTAGCTTATTAGCTTACAGACAGTGTAAATCTGAGATCTTTTGCGGTCATTGACACAATTGCAATGGGAACTACAGTCCAAAGTTCAAATATAAGCTTATTTGTGATTCTAAATCACTTTCATTTTAGTGTGTTCCCTCTGTAGTTCAAAATAATTATTATTACTAACCAAGAGCTGAAAACCTATGTCTTATAAGTCATTCTATTCAATACTTACATATGACAGTGTTAAGCTGTTACCTCATTCAAATTGTTAAACTAAAGATAAAGGAGAAAGTATAATCTGAGTGACAAATTTCCTAAGAAAAGATAAATTATTCTATGTCCAGGCCATAATATGCTTATGTTTATATTTAGGAATGAATGACTCAAGGTCATAGATAGAAGGACAATTAATAAAAGGAAAGTAAATGGACAGAAATAATTTATACAATTAACTCAGGTAAATTCAAGTTTATCTTTTTTAGGAGAAAGAGAATGATTACTAGTAAGATTATCTAGTGAGAATGGGCTGAGAAAGAGAAAGAGAGAGGGAGAAGAAATGAGAGGGAGGGAAAGAATAAAAGTTAAATTGTGGGCAATTCACTCCACCATTCCAATCAGCGAACACACAGCCTACAGAAAATACAAGGTGAGAAGCCTGAATTGGCTCTTGTTTTTACTTCAGCTGGTGCCAGTTAACGGCATGCCTCTCATGAAGTGATCATTGAGGGTGATTCTTGTGTTTAAAGATATGTATCTTTCATATAAAACGTATCTTGTGAAAACAAGCCATTTACTTTATCTGATTGATTCTACACTAACAAGGCAGCAACCTTCTCCCACGTTTTAGAAAAATCATGTGTTGAACATTTTAGGTAGTACTTTGGCCCCTAATGTGTTACCTTACAAAGGACTTTTCAAGTATCCTTTTGACTTAAAACAATGACTTTCCTTTCTAACTCTCCAAATCCTTCCTCCTCAGCATAAGGTATGGGTCTATCTATGACAATACAGATTGAAGGCAGGAAGAGAAGGGGACAACAGAGGATGAGATAGTTGGATGGCATCACTGATTGATATGAGTTTGAACAAACTCCAGGAGTTGGTGATGGATAGGGAAGCATGGTGTGCTGCAGTCTATGGGGTCGCAAAGAGTCAGACACGACTGAGCGACTGAACTGATGACTATACCCATCAGATATCAATCAGCACAACAGATGCTGCCCTACCCATCTATAGCAGAAAGTGATTTAATATAGAGAACTAGAGTACTAACTATTGGAAGTGCTGGAGAAGTAAAATTCAAGGAAGCAACTAACACTCCTGGTTTTCAGGAAATCTGGAAATAAGTGAATCGAGTAGATGCCATTGATGATAATCTCAGCTGCCAGTTGGACTAAAGCAAGTTAGTAACAGGACCTAAAGCAAACTCATGTTTACTGTCTCCCAAGAGTCTCTTTAATGTGCTGGGCAATTAACAACTTCTACTTCTTTTCTGCCTTCCAAACAGCATGTGGATTCTTCTTACTGGCAAAATTTAACCCTGAACTCTGCTGTCAGTAAAGTCTCAGAAATACAGTTTTAGAGGTTCCTCCTGTGATGTAGAATCAAGAATAAATCAGGGTGTGGATTATGCTAATCTGACAAAATCTGACACAGCCTACCCCTTTGATAATTCAATATGCACACCCCTTTTTTGCCCATTATTTGACTTTCAAATGACAAAAATAGCAACAGAACCTCCTTTCCCATAACATGATGTGACGACGTCTGATGTAAAGAAAATGTTTATCCCCAAAATGGAACACTAATGCCTAATAAACTTCATAAATTACTGGGCAATATTTTTTTCCTCTTATACCTGTCATAAACTCCCTGTGATATTCTTAAATTTTAAGATGAAATGATGTTTACCAACAATGAATTATAGGAAACAGTAGGCATAGAGAAAGAAGAAAGATAAATTGGTGTATACAAATATATGTATATAAAGCAGTATAAAACTTGCTTGCATTCTAAAGTCTTAATTTCCATAACTGGTCACAGTGTTATAGTTGGTATTTATAACATAATTCCTCCTTAGCCAAAATTGCCTTTGCTCTTGTACTGGTCATATTTGTTTAATTGGAGATGTGACCCAGAACCTTTATTCCTAAAGGGTTGGAATTCTTAGAGTTCTGCCTGCATTGGGTTGCTGTATCTGTCAGTAACTTTTACCGCTAGATTCAGAATTGCAAAGAAGAATCATTTCAATTCCATACTAGTTACATATCCACAATGACCCAACTGTGCAGCTGCTGCCTTGTTTCCTCTTAATAATCAGGAACAACTAATACAACCAATAGAGAAATCTTTCTATTTTTCCATCACCTGAAACACAGAATCCTAAATAGGACAGGGGCGATTTCAGCTCTCACTTTACTATAAGAATTCTTGTGACCCTAGTGGAAGTATTTCTTTTAGGAGGGGAAACTAACCCTTCAAACCAGGGAAGTGCATAGTTACTGTGGCTGGTACCCATATTTTTATTCATGTGTTATCACTGGTAATGGTTAGAGGGGCAATTCCATTTCTACCTCTTGGTGTATCACCTTGGGAATTCTGGCTGCGAAACAAATGGCATTCTATACTGGTCATTGGTTCATAGCACATACTGAACCTTTAAGTGCAGATACCAACTCACACTGCATCGTCATCCAGGGCACCATACTGAGCCTTCAATAGACTCTTCACAATTGAGCTTATTTCTGTATGTTGTGAAACATGGTAGAATCAATGAATGAACAAGACAACATTCTTTTA
This sequence comes from Antilocapra americana, assembly GCA_007570785.1. Lineage (NCBI taxonomy): Eukaryota > Metazoa > Chordata > Mammalia > Artiodactyla > Antilocapridae > Antilocapra > Antilocapra americana. The sequence continues at coordinate 161,766 of ML664668.1, forward strand.
CTTCCCTTCCTGTGAAATAGATTTTACAATGTGTGTGTGGATACCATGTTGATGGATGAGGAGTTCTGTATACCCACTGATGGTGGTGATGGCAGGACAAATCACTGCTCCCTAAATGATGTAAGAAATTACTTATAATCAACTTGCCACCAGGTAGGTCACTGCCTTCTCCCTCAGAATGGTGCTATGTTGTATTCTGGGCATGTGTCTTTGCTGTTACCAGGTTGCACATTCAGATGTGGAAGTAAGTAATCAATAGAAAAACTGAGAATTGAGGACTTATTTAAAGTAAATGGAGAGTTAGGCAGGGAAAGCCTTTTTCTCATACTTGAGTCTCCTCAAATCTACATTATCACTCATATTTATTTTTCAAAAATAATTTTTTTTAATTTATTTTTTTAATTGTTTTTGCCATACATTGTCATGATATCACCATGGGTTTACATATGCTTCCCCTCCGGAACCCCCCTCCCTCTTCCCTCCCGCCCCCCAGGAAATCTCCCTGCACTAGCCCCGAGCATCAATCCTGGGCTGGCGATTGATTAGACATATGAAAATTAACATGCTTCAATGCCCTTCTCCCATATCATCCCACCCTTACCCTCATCCACAAAGTCCACGAGTCTATTCTATACACCTGCGTTCCTTTTGCTGTCTCGTATGTTGGGTTCTCGTTACCGTCTTTCTAAATTCCATATATATGCGTTAATATACTGTATTGTTGTTTTTGCTTCTGGCTTACTTCACTCTGGATAATGGGCTCCAGTTTCGTCCATCTGAGTAGAATTGCTTCAAATGAATTTTTTTTTAATGCTGAGTAATATTCCATTGTGTATATGTACCACAGCTTTCTTATCCATTCGTCAGTTGATGGGCATCTAGGTTGCTTCCATGTCCTGGCTATTGTAAACAATGCAGCGATGAACATTGGGGTACACGTGGCTCTTTCAATTCTGGTTTCCTCGGTGTATATGCCCAGCAGTGGGATTGCTGGATCATATGGCAGGTCTATTTGCAGCTTTTTAAGGAACCTCCACACTGTTTTCCATAGTGGTTGTACTAGTTTGCATTCCCACCAACAGTGTAAGAGGGTTCCCTTTTCTCCACATCCTCTCCAGCATTTATTGCTTGTAGACTTTTGGATGGCAGCCATTCTGACTGGTGTAAAGTGGTACCTCATTGTAGTTTTGATTTGCATTTCTCTGATAATGAGTGATGTTGAGCATCTTTTCATGTGTTTGTTAGCCATTTTTATATCTTCTTTGGAGAAATGTCTGTTAAGTTCTTTGGCCCACTTTTTAATTGGGTTGTTTATTTTTCTAGAATGGAGCTGCAGGAGTTGTTTGTATATTTTTGAGATTAATTGTTTGTCTGTTGTTTCATTGGCTATTATTTTCTCCCATTCTGAAGGCTGTCTTTTCACCTTGCTTATAGTTTCCTTTGTTGTACAAAAGCTTTTAATTTTACTTAGGTCCCATTTGTTTATTCGTGTTTTTATTTCCAATATTCTGGGAGGTGGGTCATGGAGTATCCCGCTTTGGGTATCACTCATATTTATATAAATTTTCATTCTATCAAATAAGAAAAGCTGTGAAAAAAATATTTGCATCTTCTTTCCAATTCACACATCACTGGTTCCCAAGGAAATTGGCAGACAAAAATCCCCTTTACAGTTATAGAGGCAAATCATTTCCATATGAGTTCAAATGGCTGGAACATATACCATCTTCTAGATTTCTCATATTGAAGGCCAGAAATGTATCTCAAAATAGAAAATTTTTAAAATGTTTCAATATAGAAAATCATAGACATGTCTCAAAATATATTTTTTCTTATGATATAAGTTTCAGGTATATAGCATTATAGCTCAAAACTGTAAAAATAGACACATTTCAATGAGTACAACATTGGTATTGCCAAAATAATTTTAATGACTCTTAAACAATTTCATGGTGCTTAAACTTCTATAAATTCTTTATATACAATTACTAATTTATTCCTCATAACACCTTGAGGAGGTAGGTACTAAGTCAGTTTCATTTGACAGACACAGAATCTTAAGGTATAGTGGTTAAGTTACTTATCAAGTCACACAGTTAGAATCTGGTAAAGTCAGATTTCCACTCAGCCATTTTGGTGTCCAAGTGCATGCTTCTATCCTCTTAGTTACATGTCTCACACTCAGCCCACACTGACACTTTTGGGTAAACTCATTTTGAACTTTTGTAATTAATCTGCCTCCTACTCTGTTGTTGAATCTGTCGAAAAGAAAAATCAGTACATAGACTGAAAACTGGCATTTTTTAGAAGTTTAATTAAGCCATATTTTGTATTTTATCCTAAGTTAAATCTTGAATTTTTTTTTTACTTTAGACATTGTTATCTTACTGTTTGGATCATCACTGTAGCTGTACAAAAAACCTTGATTTTATTTTAGCAGTACTTGAGTTCCTTATAAATCAATTCTTAAGATATTAGTCTCAAGTGAAACTGTTATTTATATGATCAAAGCCTTTGATTTACCTAAAGATTTATTCCTTCACTTAAAAAATGTAGCATTGCACTATTTTAAAGGCACAGTGAAGATTCCACTACACATTCTTCACCAATCTCTGAGCCTGGCTACCTGAACAGGTTTGTGATAACTAAACTGATGAAAATAAAATAAAAACAATTCAATGTAACTGATTTCATGAGTGAGCACTGGTTTGTTTGAGTTTTGGAGCTGAGAGTTGGTTGAATGTGAAATATTAAAATAGTAGAAAAACTGAGAGAATGGAAACCAAATGTATGTTTACTACATATATATATATGTGTGTGTGTGTGTGTGTGTGTGTGTGTGTGTGTATATGTATATATATATGTGTGTGTATATATATATATATATATATATATATATATATATGATGGCTTTTGTCTTCCTCATTGCTATTTTGGAGTAGTCTTTCAATTGAGAGAAGCAAGAAAGTCACACACACAAAAATACAATGCCACATTTAAGGTACATTCTATCCCTGCCTTAGGACATTTGTAAACAATGTAAAGACCATGCCAGAAACATTAATTGAGAACTGTTGTCTCAAATTGCCTATAGCATACTGCATCAGTGGATGGCCTGAAGGAAAACAGTATTGCCAATGTAGCTGTATCTATATTTGAAGAGCAAAATCTAAATGATAATTCCACAATGCACGGAACTGAATTACCCTCAGGTGGTTTGGCAAGGCCATAACCACAGATCAAGACACCTTTTCCTTCCCAAGGCAAGTAACAAGCTATACCCTTTTGTTTTATTAAAAGCTGTACTAGCTCTTTGAATACTAATAAAACAGTCACACTCAACAAGCCATCTGAAAACATTATTTTCAAGGGAAGAATATTGTCATTTAATCTTGGAGACAGTCACACTTAATGATATTAAAAATTCTTACTATTGTGTAAAAGAGAGAACTCTGGCTAATGAGTAACAGGAACAAAGAATACCATCCCCGCAGTGAAGGAAAATTCCTAAAGAACAAATGGCACTGGTGTGAAAGCCTGATGAAAAGTCCAGTGTTAAATATTCACTGAGTTACACATTTGACCTAGGTTTCACCTTTGACCTATATAAGCAAAATACAACTTTCTTTTCTCATTTTGCCTATTTCCTTTCTCATCTTTCCCTTCTGCTCTCTTAGTCAGTCTATCGAACTTCAGTTTATCCCATTTTTCACATCAATAAAATCATTCTCTCTCCTCAATTTAAAAAAATAATCTTCTAGTATTGGATCATTAAAAAAATCATAGACACAGATTTCAACATGATTGCCACTCACGAATTCCTCATTGCCTAGAATTTCTGCTGATAAATTTCTCATTCTAGCTCACCTCCATATTATATTTTATCTACTATTGCCTCAAGGCACCTTTCATTAGTAAAGAAAGTGACAAAAGGGAATTAGTTCCAAATCAAAGGCATGCTCTCCAGCCTCAACAAGACCATGTGGCTACTCATTTAAAAAAAAATGCACTGGTTATTGTCGAGACACTATGTCCATTCCATTGGTTATCAAAGACTTCTAACTTCCGTACTCAAACCGCCAACTTAACTTTTAAAAAATCTTCTAATTGCTTAGTAAGTCTACACTACAGGAAACACTATAAAACTTTGTTGAAATAAAGTTAAGAAAGCAAAACAAATGGACAGTTATAATATTTTCATGATTAGAAGAGTCAATTAATTGAAGAACTCTATTCTTCTTAATTTCATCTATTGACTCAATATAATACCAATCAAAAACTCCATGAAGGAGCTTTTTGGAGGGCTAGAAAATGATATGCTGATTTCAAAATTTATATGAAATTTGTGTACCTAGAATATCTAAGATTTTTTGAAAATGAGAACAAAGTTGCAGTACTTATGTCATTTGATTTAAAATTTACTATAAATCTACAATATTTAAGATAGTGTGTTACTGGTGTAAAGATAGATACATTGGATAAACTGAACATGACTGAACATCTAGAGATTACCCCACACATATGTGATCAATTGATTTTCCAGTGTTGCCAATGTGATTCAATAGGAAAAAGTCCTTTATGTAAATGGTACTAGAATAACTGGTTATCTCCATAGGAAAAACAATGAACCTTAGGCTGAGCTTCACACCTTACACAAGCGTGAAATAATCAGTTCACAGAGGCTTATAAACCAAACCAAACCAAACCAAAACCAAGAAAAGGTTAAATTCAAAATTTTAAAACCTATAGGAGAAAAGAGAAAAAAAATACTCATGATTTTGGGGTAGGAAAATATATTTTAGAGAATATAGAAAGCACAAACTACAAAAGAAATAAACAGTAAATGAGTTTTTAATAAAATTAAATTATTAGGCAAACTATAGATGGGGAGATACTACATATGGTACATATATTTGACAAAGAATTCATCTTTGGAATATAGTGAAAATCTTACAACTTGATAAGAGGACAACAGAAAAATGTATCAAAAAGTAGACAAAATATTTGAAAAGACAACACAAGATGGCCAAAAAGCATATTAAAATATCCTTGACATCACGAACTGTCAAGGAAATACAAAATAAAATAAAAACAAGCCCTCTAGAATTGCTGAAGTTAAAACAAACAAAACCTGGCAATACCAAATATTGTCCAGAAAGTGAAGCAACTGGAACTTTCATATAGTTGCTGGTTGCAGTGCAAATTGATATAGTTACTCTTATAATTACTTTGGAAGTGTCTTATCAAGTTAAATATATATCTATCATATGAGCAAGCAATTTCTCTTATGGGTATTTCCCTAAGAGAAATGGCCACATATGTCCACAAAAGTCTTGTCTATTATTATTCTTGGTATCTGTATTCATAAAAGCTAATGAGAGGAAACACTCCAAATATTCATCAACAGGGAATTGACTCAACAACCTGTGCTATATTTATCAAATAGAATATTACACAACAACAAAAAGAATAACCAACAAAGACCTACTGTGTAGCACAGAAAACTCTGGTCAATGTTATGTGGCAGCCTGAATGGGAGGGGAGTTTGGGGGAGAAGGAATATATGTATATGTATGGGTGAATCCCTTTGTTGTTTACCTGACGCTATCACAACATTGTTACTCAGCTACATTCCAATATAAAATAAAAAGTTTAAAAACAGAATAAACTACTAAAAAGGAATGAATTAAATGGTCAATTATGTTAAGTAAAAGAAGCACAATAGACTATAAACTATATAGACACAACAGACTATTCTATATTTACTTTTAGAAAGGATGAAAATAATTTATAAAGTTAGAAATTAGATGAGTAGTTCCTCAGGGAAGAGTAATGACAGCAAGGGGACACAAGAAAGCTTTCCAGAATGACAGATATTAATTTAAAGAATGTTGTTTCATTTAGAGAATGTTAAAGAATACAACTGAAGAAAAGAAGAGATATTTATGTTCAAGAATATTCACCTCATATCACTTTCAATAACAAAGCACTGGAAAAAAATAAGACATTTAAAGTCATGGTGGATCCATAAGTTGGAATATTATTCTGGAATACTGAACTGGAATCACATTCTCAACCATAGTTGAGGATACTAATGGATATATACCATATGATTTTCCTTATGTATAATTCTATACATAGGATAGATATAACAATATAACAGTGATTAAAAAGAGCAATATTTTAAGCTTTGCGGGTCATATGGTCTCTCTTGCCGCTATTCCTCCCTACTTTGGTAATATGCAAACAGTCATGGACAACATGCAAATAAATGGGCATGGATGTATGCCAATAAAATTTACTTACAAAAGTAGACAGTGTGCTGGATTTGGCCATAGACTGCTGAAATTGCTTTAGACTATACTTAGAAGCTTTTATCATGTAGAAACAGCCTTTATTATTAGGTCTTTTACTCACTGTTTAAAAGAAGGTCCTACAGTTTTTCTCTATGTGTTAGGAGCATAATAGACACATTGGATTTTAGACAGAATATATCAACTGATGAAAGTCTTTATGATTGGTTTGCTGAGTTTAAAAATGCATAACTTGTAAACAATGAGTCATCAAATTCCTTTAAAAATCTATTTAGACCAGATATATTTTATTCTAGTATTTTTTCTGCACAGAACAAAAAGACTATAGTTGAATTTGTCAGGAAAGCATAAACCAAGACAGAAAACCTGAACAAACATTAAAACTCACTGAGCAAAACAATACTCATTTTTCACCCTACATATATTTTAGGCATTTCCATTTCTATTTCGAACTACAAATAAAAAAATAAAAAAGCTAAGAAAAGACAAGACAATGTAACAATGACTTGCAATGGAAAAGAAAGTATATTCCTTAATATTCAGAAAATCTTTAAGTAGTCTAATAGGGTCAAAGAACCTCTTTCAGTTTCCCCAATGAAACTGAGAACAGATAAGGGTAAGAGAGACACAGATTCCTGAAAGTTTAAGAGTTACTCAGGCACTTATATATATATCTATAAGTTCTTCACTAAAGGACCTCCCCACTCTGTACTTCCGTTTACCTCATATATTCCCATCTTTTTCAGTATATTCTAGGATTGTTGGGATGAGACATTAACATCTTATTTGTCATCCTCATCTACTGTGACTAGAATTATTCTCAATATGTAATAGATATGTTTTTAAAGAATTTATATTGACTACACTAATCTTCATCTAATGTTAAATATATCTGATTGGAAGACTGAAACTTATGATATAGAAATTATATAATGTATAAAGAACACACACAATTCACTAGTAACTCAAAGGCTAAAATCAAGAAAAGTAAAATAATCTGAGTAATTCCATATGGAGTGCAGTTCAATGAGGGGGAGTGATGAATATATTTATCAGATTTAAAATAATATCAATTTATAGACAACACTGAACGTTCAGAAGAAGCTTATGAGGGCGGTACTATTTTAACTCCCGTATTGCATATAAGGAAAGTGAGACCCAAAGTCACACTGTTCATAAATGACAGAACCAAAATCTAAAACAGTTTTTTTTACTCTAGAATAATATGCTAAAATATTATGCTAGTTCCTAAAGGAACTGTCTCCAGAAATATCAAAGCAACATTACATGAAATGAATTGATGAGCTAAGTTTAGTTAAAATTCCTTTGGTAAAGTGAGAATTGTTAATCTGATGGATCATCTGATTTAACTAAATATCCCATTCTACTTAAGGACACATGTTTAAAAATAACAGTAGGAATCTTTCATAATCTGTTCACTTGTATCAGTTAGTATTCTGCTGAAGCAAATATAAACAATGTTCTGTCCACCATACTCTGCCCACACTGTTTAGTTCTAAGTGTTTTTTCTCTTGATAAGAGTTTCTCTGTGAGGACTTGGATTGGACTCTTAACCTCTGCCCTCTCTCTGGGAAGGGCTCCTGTCATGCCTACAAACACAGTGTCACAAGAAATGAGATCACATGCAGTGAGGATATTGTGTTCTTATCAGCAGTGATGAATGTAATACCAACTGCACACCTGAAAATGCAAACTGCCTTGAAGATCCTCTTAAAATCCCAAATCATAGTAAAATATGTTGCCAGGAACTTGTGAAAGCATTTTTGTTTGTTTTCTCTGGGCTCTGTACAGCTTTAGACCATTCACCTAATGTGTTCAGTGATATAATTAAAACTAGGAAATGTAATAACCAACATATGAGCCCAGCACTACTGCCATCTGTTTGAAGTCATGCTCTCCAAAGTGTCAGCTTTGACAGAATATTCTCCACAGGGTACTTGTGAACCTCAGCAGTAAAGTGCATTGATGAAGGATGTTAAGTAAATCCCACTTACTGAATAGGAAACCCCAACAGGTTCCCAATGTCCATTAACCATATGGCTTTGATATAACTTTCTGATCCTCTATGCTCTTAGTTAGAGAGCCCAAACTACCAGGGAACATCATTCCTTTCCATTCTAGAAATGTACAGTACAAGATTATACTGTTGTCCAGCTTCGAATGGATATTAGTGAAAAATTAAAGACTGGCAGTGGCCTGGCCCCAGACTTTCTAGTCTTACTTTTGCTATTAGGCAATAACACAGGGTCACTCTTCTTTGATCATGTTATATAGTTAGTTTCCCATGAAATCTGTTCTCTAAACCAACATGAGAGAGAAGGAACAGCAAGACTGCAAACCCTTTGGGCAATAATAAAACCAACTCAGCAAACAGATTATGCTACTAAATCCTTTAACTGTGTGGATCTCAACAAACTGGAAAATTCTTAAAGAGATAGGAATACCAGAGGACCTTACTTGCCTCCTGCAAAACCTGTATGCAGGTCAAGAAGCAACAGTTAGGACTGGACATGGAACAACAGACCGGTTTAAAATTGGGAAAGGAGTACGTCAAGGCTGTTACTTGTCACCCTCCTTATTTAACTTCTATGTAGATTAGATCATGCAAA
>ML664668.1:170809-187516 GCA_007570785.1 Antilocapra americana
AACTTCTATGTAGATTAGATCATGCAAAATTCCAGGCTGAATGAAGCACAAGCTGGAATCAAGACTGCTGGAGAAATATCAACAACCTCAGATAGGTAGACGGCAACAACCAACTGACAGAAAGTGAAGAAGAACTAAAGAGTCTCTTGCTGAAGGTGGAAAAGAAGAGAGTGAAAACGCTGGCTTAAAACTCAACTTTCAGAAATCTAAGATCATGGCATCCAGTCCCATCACTACATGGCAAATAGATGGGGAAACAATGGAAACAGTGACAGATTATTTTCTTGGGCTCCAAAATCACTGTAGATGGTGACTGCAGCCATGAAGTTAAAAGACGCTTGCTTCTTGGAAGGAAAGCTATGACAAATCTAGATGGCATATTAAAAAGGAGAGACATCACTTTGTCAACAAAGGTCTGTACATAGTTTAGCTATGGTTTTTCCAGCAGTCATGTATGGATGTGAGAGTTGGACCATAAAGAAGGCTGAGTGCCAAAGAACTGATGCTTTCAAATTGTGGTGCTGGAGAAGACCTTGAGAGTCCGTAGGACAGCAAGGAGATCAAACCAGTCAATCCTAAAGAAAATCAACCCTGAATATTCACTAGAAGGACTGATACTGAAGCTGAAACTCCAATACTTTGGCCACCTGATGTGAAGAATTGATGCACTGGAAAAGACTCTGATGCTGGGAAAGACTGAAGGGGGGAGGAGAAGGGGATGACAGAGGATGAGATGGTTGGATGGAATCACCAATTCAATGGACATGAGTTTGAGCAAGCTCCTGGAGACAGTGAAGGTCAGGGAAGCCTGACGTGCTGCAATCCCTGGGGTCACAAAGAGTCAGAGATGACTTAGTAACTGAACAACAACAACGAAACACTCATCTGGTCCATCTCAACAAACCTGAAAATTAATGCCTATGAAGACTGGTTTTCAAGTACTTCTAACTGTATTCAGGATAAAAGATCAAAGAGTTTAACTCACAATGTTGGCATGGAATAAAGAAAATGACCAGGCATACAAAGAAGGTGGAAAATACAACCCTCAATGAGAAGAATAACTGTTTAATTATTTAAAGTAAAGAAACACACTCAGAATTGACACAGATAACAGAATTAGTAGACAGAAATATCATAAAAATTATTATAATTGCATTCTGTATATCCAAGAAGCCAGAGGAAATATTGAGTATCTTAAGTAGAGATATGGAAAAACACAATAGACTAAAAGTGAATGCCTAGATGTAAAGATGACTATGTATAAGATGAAAACCATACTGTATGGGAAGAATAGCACATTAGATATTACGGAAGAAACTGTTAGTGAACTTTATGATATAACAATGGAAACTATCCAAAATGGAACACAAAAGAAAAAACTGGAAAAAATTAACAAATCATCAGTGAGAAGTATAACATCTTTAAGAAGTTTCATTTTTGTAAATTTGAAGAGAATTATAAATTCACACTTCCAAGAAGCTAAAGCAGAACTTAGAGGAAAGTTTACAACATTAAATGCCTACCTTTGAAAGAATAATGGTCTCCAATCAATCACCTCTCCCAACTTTAAAGCTAGAAAATAAAGAACAAATAAATTCAAAGCAAATAGAGGAAATGAAATTACTCAGATTAGAGTAAAAATAAATGAAATATATAATAGAAACTATACAGAGAAAATCAATGAAAGCAAAAGCTAATTATTTGAAAAGATGAATAAAATAACTGTTTTAAACAGTGTAAACAGAAATAAAATTCAAGGCATAAGTTACGTCAGGAATTGATAGTTAACATCATTATACATTCAACAATCATTAAAAGGTGATAAATGAACAGTAAGAACAACTTTATGCCAATACATTTGGCAACCTGGTTGACAGTGGGCAAATTCCCTGAAAGACAGATACTATCAAAGACAACTCAAGAAATATAGAACCTGAATAGCATTCTATTAAATAAATAAAATTCATTGTTAAAATTATTTGTGCAAACTGAACTGCAGGAATAGATGGCTTCAATGGCAAATTTCAGGAAATGTTTCAGGAAGGAACTATACTAAATCTACATGAATTCTTGCAGAAAATAGAAGATACATAACAAGTCATTCAATGAGGTCTGCATTACTCATATCAAAACCAGACAAATACATTACAGATAAAGAAAACCACAAGCCAATTAAAAAACAATCAAATTCACCAATATCTAAAAATGATAATACATTATAGCAATTTGGTATTCATACTAGGACTTCAAGACCAATTCAAAATTCAAGAATTAGTCAATATAGCTGATCATATTCACAGACTAAAAATAATAATAATTTGAATAAATGAAGAAAAAACACTTGAAAAAATTCAACATCTATGTTTGATGAAAACTTAGTACTAGGAATGAAAGTTGCAGTAACTAAATGTGTGTGTTTTTCCCAAATTCATATGTTGAAATCCTAACCCTCAATGTGATGGTATTAGGAGGTGGGGGTCTTTGGAAGTTAAGTAGGCCATGAAGGTGGAATGGTTATGAATAGGATTATGTGTGCTCAGTCGCTCAGTCATCTCTGACTCTTTGCGACCCCACGGACTGTAGCCCACCAGGCTCCTCTGTCCATGGGACTTCTCAGGCGAGAATACTGGAGTGGGTTTCCATTTCCTCCTCCAGGGAATTTTCCTAACCTAGGGACTGAACCCACGTCTTTTGGGTCTCCTGAATTTGCAGGCAGATTCTTTACCACTAGTGCCACCTGAGAAGGCCCATGAACGGGATTAGTGCTTTTATAAAGAGAAATACAGAGAATTCTCTTTCCTTCTTTCCTCTATGTGAGAATACAGCAGAAACAAGCATCTGCAACCTACAAGAGGGCTCTCACCAGAAACTCATGCTGTACTCTGATCTCAGATTTCCAATCTCTAGAATTGTGATAAATAAATTTCTGCTACTTGTAAGTCACCAAATACACAATACTTTGTTATAGTGTCCTTGAGTAAAACAGAACGGACTGTCTTTATCTAATAAGGACCATCTACAAAAAATGTAACAGCTGACATCATGAACAAGGCAAAGATGTGCACCTTCACCAATTCTAATCAACACAGTACTAGGTTCTAGTCAATGCAGTGAGGCAAGGGAAAGAAAGAAAAAGGCATTCAGATACAAAAAATAAATAAATAAAACTGAATTTTTAGATGATATAACCATTATGTAGAAAATCCAAAGTAATCTATAAACAAGCTATGGAACTAATTAGTGATTTTAGCAAGGAGACAAAGTACAAAAGCAATATATAAACATGATTGCATTTCTTTATAATAGTAATGAATAATCCTAGGTTAATATAAAAATACCATTTATAATTGCCAACATCCATTGGATCATAGAAAAAGCAAGAGAATTCCAGACAAACAACTACTTCCGCTTAATTGACTATGCTAAAGCCTTTGACTGTGTGGATCATAACAAACTGTGGAAAATCCTTAAAGAGATGGGAATACCAGACCACCTTACCTGCCTTCTGCAAAACCTGTATGCAAGTCAAGAAGCAACAGTTAGGACCAGACATGGAATAACACACTGGTTCAAAATTAGGAAAGGAGTACATTAAGGCTATATATTGTCACCCTGCTTATTTAACTTCTATGCAGAGTACATCATGCAAAATTCCAGGCTGAATGAAGCACAAGCTAGAATCAAGATTTCTGGGAGAAATATCAACAATCTCAGATGACAACAACCAAATGGTAGAGAGTGAAGAAGAATTAAAGAGCCTCTTGATGAAGGTGGAAAAGAAGAGAGTGAAAATGCTGGCTTAAAACTCAACTTTCAGAAATCTAAGATCATGGCATCCAGTCCCATCACTACATGGCAAATAGATGGGGAAACAATGGAAACAGTGACAAACTTCATTTTCGTGGGCTCCAAAATCACTGTAGATGGTGACTGCAGCCATCAAATTAAAAGATGCTTGCTCCTTAGAAGAAAAGCTATGACAAAACTGGACAGCATATTAAAAAGCAGACACATCACTTTGCCAACAAAGGTCTATAGTCAAAGCTATGGTTTTTCCTGTAGTCATGTATGGCTATAGGAGCTGAACAATAAAAAAGGCTGAGCACCAAAAAATTATACCTTCAAACTGTGGTGCTGGAGAAGACTCTTGAGAGTCCTGCGGACTGCAAGGCGATCAATCCAGTCAATCCTAAAAGAAATCAACTCTGAATATTCATTGGAAAGACCAATGCTGAAGCTGAAACTCCAATACTTTGGCCACCTGATGTGAAGAGCTGACTCATTAGAAAAGACCCTGACGCTGAGAAAGATTGAAGGCAGGAGAAGAAAAGGATGACAGAGGACAAGATGGTTGTATGGCATCACTAACTCAGTGGACAGGAGTTTGAGCAAGCTCCTCGAGATGGTGAAGGACAGAGAATCCTGGCGTGCTCCAGTCCATGGAGCTGCCAAGTCGGACATGACTAAGTGACTGAACAACAAATTGCGTTTAAATATGAAATAGTTAATTAACTTGTTTCCTTATTGTTCAGTGTTAAATGTTATTTGTGTATTTTGAATACAAGTCCTTTATCAGATATATGTTTGGCAAGTATTTTCTTCTAGTATTTTCTTCTTTTTCATTCAATTTTAAGTGTCTTTCTCACAGCATATGTCTATTTTTTTCTTTTTGGCACTTTGAATTTTAATTGGAGTATATTTTCCTTCAAAAGAGCATACGGTTTTAATTTTAATTAAGTCCACTAATCATTTTTTTCATGGATCACTGATTCTGATGGTGTAGCTAAAATGTTTTGCCAAACTAAAGGTCACACAGATTTTCTATATTGTTGTCTAGAAATATGATACTCATCTTTCATGTAAGTTTTTGATCCATTTTGATTTTACTTTAGTGAAAGGTGTAAGGCCATTATTTAGACTGATTATTGTGCATGTAGATGTCTAGTTGCTCCCACATCATTTGTCCAAAAGATTACCCCTTTTCCTTTTGATTACCTTTGCCCCCTCGGCAAAAACTAACTGGCTATATTTGTGGGTGTATTTATGGATTTTCTGTTCTGGTTGTCACTTTGCCTAGAAGCAGAAGTACCCAGGTACATGTTTATATACTGATTCATGGACTGTGGCTCATGACTTGGCTGGATGATCACGAACTTGAAAGAAACATGATTGGAAATCTATGTGGATAGACCTCATTGAGTAGGCCAAAAACATGAAGATTATCTGTGTCCTATGTGAGTGCTCACCTAAGGATGACCTCAGCAGAGAAGAATTTTAATTATCAAGCTGACAGGATGACTTGTTCTGTGGCTACCAGTCAGCTTCTTTATGCAGTCACCCTGTCATCTCCCAGGGCACTGATGCGTAAAGCGACCATGGTAGCAGGGATTGGGGTTATGCGTGGGCTCAGCAACACGGACCCCCGCTCACCAAGTCCAACCTGACTACAGTCACCAATAAACGTCTAATCTGCCAGCAGCAGAGACCAACACTGAGTCCCATGTAGGACACAATTCTCCAAGATAATCTGGTGGCAGGCTGATTACATTGGACTACTTCCACCATGGCAGGCACGACACTTTATTCTTATTGGAGTATATACTCACTCTGGATAAAGACATCTTTCTTACATGCAATGCTTATGCAAAAACTACCATCAGTGGACTGGCAGAATGCCTTATCCACTTTCATGGTCTTCCACACAGCACTCCCTTTGAGCAAAGAATTCCTTTCTGAGCAAAACTGTGGAAATAGGCCCATGCTCACGGAATTCACTGGTATTAGTATGTCCCAGCATACTGACTTATCTGCCTCCATAGCATGGTGGAGTGCTGCTTGGTAGCAATACCTTGCAGGGCTGGGTCAAGGTTCTCCAGAAGGCCATATATGCTCTGAATCAGTGTCCAATATATAGTGCTACTTTTTCAAAAGCCAGGATACAGGAGTCCAGGCATCAATGGGTAGAAATGGAAGTGGTACCACTCACTATTCTCAATAATAATCCACTAGCAAAATTTTGCTTACTGTTCCAATGACTTTATTCTCTACTGGCCTAGAGGTCTTAGATCCAGAGGTAGAAATTATTCCACCAAGATAAAGAACAATGATTCCATTGAACTGGAAGTTAAGATTGCAACCTGGCTACTTTGGAGTCCTCATGCCTCTGAATCAATAGATAAAGAAGGGGGTTATGGTGCCAGCTGGGGTGAGTGATCCTGACTACCTTGGGAAAATGAGACTACTAGCCCACAATGGAGGTAAAGAAGAATATGTCTGTAATATAGGAGAACCCTTCAGGTATCTCTCTACAATTAAAGTTTACTGAATATTACAACAAACTAATGCAGGTAGGAATACTAATGGTCCAGACCCTTCAGAAATGAAGATTTTGGTCACCCCACCAGGTAAAGAACCATGACCAGCTGAGGGCAAAGGGAATACATAGGGGTAGTGGCAGAAAGTCATTAAAAATACCAGCTATTACAATGTGACCAGTTAAAGAAATGAGGACAGTAATTATCATGAGTCTTTCATCCTTATTATACTATTAATACATTTGTGTGTCTGTGTGTAGATATAGATGTATATATATTTGACTACCTTCTTACTTCTTTATCATATAAGATTAACTAAGTTTATATATAAAGTTAATTTCACATCATAGTATTTTGCAGGCTTATACATACACTTATTTTTAGTTCAAAAATTAGAACTATATTTTCCCACTTTTAATGTTCTCATATATTTTGCTTCTATATTCTAAAGATGCATAGGCCACTCACATTCTCACACATATTCACTTTGAAAAGAGGTAGAGAATAGAATGTGTGCATGCTAAGTCGCTTCAGTCATGTCCAACTCTTTGCATGCCTATGGACTGTAGCCCACCAGGCTTCTCTGTTCATGGGGATTCTCCAGGCAAGAATCCTGGAGTGAGCTGTCATGCCCTCGTCCAGGGGATCTTCTAGACACAGGTTCCAAACCCACGTCTCTTACATCTCCTGCATTAGCAGGTGGGTTCTTTACCACTAATGCCTGAGAAAGGGATGGAATATGCTAATAGTGCTCAAACTTGTCAGATCAGCAGAATCTCCAAGGAAACTTAAAAATACAGATACCTGGGGCCCACCCCTGGGGGTTTTGATTCAGAATATCTACAGCCAAACTTAATTTTCACAACCTTCATAGGAGATACAAGTAGTCAGTGATATTTGAGAACCAACGTGGTGAACCACGTTTAGGGTCTATTTTAATTCATGTATTTTGTGAAATTATAAAATTTTAAATCAGAAAGTCATTTACTTCCTATTAAAGATCACCTCTGATTTCTGTCATTAATTATTAGAAATAAATATCTTTCTTTCTCCTTCTTTCCTCCTTCTCACTCCCCTTCCTTTCTTTCTTCCTTCTATCCTTTCCTCCCTTCATTTCTCTCTCCCTCTCTTTCTCTCTTCTTCCTCCCACTCTCCCTTTCTTCTTTCCATCTATTCAAACTGGGTATTTGACTCAGTTGATCGCCTGCTGAGCATTCAAATGCCCTTCCTTTTGTGTTAGCAGAATCCTAATTTTGTGCCAATATTTCTTAAATGAATACTAATTAGCCTAAACCGTCATACTAGACTCATTCTAGCTGCCAGAAATTGGTTGGAGGTATACTGTATTAATGAGTTCTGCATAGTGCAACTGAGGGGAAAACCTGCTAGAAGCCTTCTGGGAAAGGTTGCTTTGCTCTTAAACAGAGTATGGGGAAAAAAATCAACTACTTACAGATCCTCCAGTAGAATGAGTCAAATAGGACTACAAGGGATCAGGTGGCAGATTTTAAAGGTATAACAGCACATATTGTCTCAATCTATCTTTGATGGTACAGTTAAAAGATACTGTTTACCACATAACTAGATAATGGTTGATTCTTTGAACAAAAATTGGAATGTTTTTAACAAGTGAAAATATAAATTTTACTCAAAAATGATTGTGGGAAACTCAAGGAATGGTTGGTAAAGAGATAACAGTTGATTAATATTTTCTAAGTGAAAGATTCTACAATCCCTTCAAGACATTTCTTATTATTTGTGTCCAAAATTTCTTTAATAATATATAAAACTTTCCATTCCAGAATTAGAAAGAACTCTTGTCTTTGAATAGCTAATGTAACTAAATTATAAATAAGTGAAGTCAGGATATTTCCTGAAAGTGGGTAAACTAGAGAAAAAGATGTGCTTGAATGAGAGGATCAGAGCTGTCAAAGACATGAGGAGGGAGCTCATGGACTATAACAAATATGTACTTACTTTCACAACTTTGCCTCCAGCTAACTGCCTGCCCACCAAAGGGTGCTGGAGACTTATCTTTGAAGATGATAAAAGCATCCACAGAATTTCTCCCTCAAAGCACCAACCCAAACCTGAGAACATGAATAGCAATGGTGATGAATGAGAAGGAAGGAGTGTGTCAGCAAAGCCAGATGAGTCAAAACACTGGGATTATCACCATCCCTATGTGTTGCTTCCTTTGTTCTTGGCTCATCAATTTTTCATGAATATCTTGCTCCCAACTTCTCAAGATAAGGCATTCAAGGGTTACCTCCAAGGCTTAAGAAGTGTTGGTTGATAAAGATCCTGCCTTTTTTCTGAGTCTACATTGATAAATTAGATGGAGTAGTGACTCACAGAGCACGGAGAGAAGGGCCAAGAAAAAGATTCCTAAAACTGGTGCTTTAAAACACCTGGGTTCATCTACATAATAAATGTATAAAGCATCTAACAAGATTTGAGATCCATGTTACCAGCAGGCAAAATGTCTCTCTTTCAAATGTTTCCATAAATAGGGTGTATATGATTGACTATGGATCTCGTAGGATCTGTTCCTTCTCAATTATGGGGTTTAGGAAATCCCCAGCAGAAGCCTGTGTTGCCATGGATTCACCATGGGAGCAGAAGTTGAGAAGAGTATATTACTTGGAAGTTGATCTGGAGAAACATTTTAGGGCCTAGGGAAGTGAGATAAGGAAGGGAAGAAGCCATAAGCAGTCTGTTAATATGGTAACTACTGCACACAAGCAATGGAAGCTCAGGCCATGGAACTGAGAGTTGCTTACTGGGCACACCAACTCTCTTGAGTACTTTGGTCTGCCCACTACAGAGACTGAACTAGCTTCAAACAAAATCCTCATTAAGAGAGTAGCAAATGGGAATTGCCTGGCAGTCCACTGGTTAGGAGTTCTCAGTTTCACTGCCGAGATCTTAGGTTTGATCCCTGTTCAAGGGAATCGTGCAGTTTGGCCAAGGGATTAAAAAAAAAAAACAGAGAGAAGCAAATGTTTGCAGTAAGCAGCTTTTCTCATGTTGAGGTGAATGCTGACAACAGAGACATAGGACACGAACAGCATCAAAAACAGGGTCCAAACCAAAGGTATGCTGAGAGCACAAAAACTTTCACTTCCCACCCAGGACAATCTAAATGCTATGAAATCTTTGAAACCTTGTCTTCCACAAGGTCATTAAATATGCCAGTTGGGTTTGGAACTGGCAAATATGACACAGAACAGAGACAAAAGCCAGTAACAACCTTGTGCAAAATGTACTGACATTTGTATACCATACAACAGACACATAACCCATTTAGGAAATTTGCTCCTTGTTAGGTTTTCCCCTGATATCTCATAGACTCACTGGGGATTTCCAGTGTGTGCTAATTCCTGAGCCACCCTCTTAGTGCACAGTAGGAGGTGATTATTATGTATCATGGTCCATTGCTTAACCCAATCTGCCAATAGCTAGAAGGATGGTTTTCTTCCCCCCGGGTCTCCCTGATGAGAAAATTTCCCAACATTAGTGTTACTGTCTTTGTAAGCTGATTTTCCATCAGGGTTAGAACTTCAAGAAAAATAGGTTTCAACTTTTTTCCCAAGAAAGAAATCTTAGTAATGGTATTCAAAAGTTCAGCTCAGAGAAAATATTATATTCTTAATGATAAAAATGAGGTATCTAAGTAACGTGCAAATATAACTGCACTACAATTTGAAGACTAAAAATATCACACACATTGTTACACCAGATTCACTAATATTTTGGCTACCAAAATATAGATTTTATTGTAGCACTGTTTTATAAACAGAAAAGAATTAAATGTGTAATGACAAGAGCAATGATTCTTACTTGTAAATTGTATGGAAGGTGATCCTGGAAAGCACTTTTAAGGGACTGACTGGAAAGTAAGAAGAGAGATAATTTTCTTGATCTATATTAATTTTTAAATTGTATCCATCGATATGGGCCATGAAAATAAATCAGATTTCATAATCTCACAATAGTCTCTTTTCCATAAAAAATTCTGTATTTTATAGAACTACATTTCTAGAGTACATATGCTCATGAATGGTCCTATTTACTTACTGCCCTAAGTGAAATCAATAGGTATGTTAGATGTAATTCATTTTGTAGATACTCTTTATCAAGTTTAATAAGCTCCCTCTATTCCTAGTTTTCCAAGAGTTTTTCATCTGAATAAGTGTTGAATTTTACATTTTTCTTCGTTACATAAATCATGTGCTTTTTCTTGTTTTTCCCATTAATATGGTGTATTATATTGATCAATTTTTGAATACTGGTAAGGCATTGTATAACCTTATGTAAGATTATGACTCAAATTTGTCATCCTGGAAAATTCTTTTTTATATACTGCCAAATTCTATTTGCTAATAATAATTTTTTCCATCTATATTCATGATGGGTATTGATCTATATTCTTTTTTGTACTTTATCTATTTTTGATATTAAGGTAAAACTAGCTTTAAAATGAGAGAAGGCAATGGCAACCCACTCCAGTACTCTTGCCTGGAAAATCCCATAAATGGAGGAGCCTGGTGGGCTGCAGTCCATGGGGGCGCGAAGAGTTGGACATGACTGAGTGACTTCACTTTCCCTTTTCACTTTCATGCATTGGAAAAGGAAATGGTAACCCACTCCAGCGTTCTTGCCTGAAGAATCCCAGGGATGGTGGAGCCTGGTGGGCTGCCGTCTATGGGGTTGCACAGAGTCGGACATGACTGAGCGACTTAGCAGCAGCTTTAAAACTGAGTTTGAAGTGTTACCATTTTGAGGGGGTGCAAAAATAGGGTATTATTGGTATTAAATCTTCTTTAAACATTTGTTCAAGTTCTCCAGTGAACTACCTGGATCTGCAGATATATTTTTTGAGGGAATTTTTAAAATTAAAATTTGAATTCCCGTAATAGTTACACAGCTATTAAAATCACCTATTTCACATTTAGCATAATTGGTCTTTTTCATGTAAATTTATTTTTGTTGACTTATTCAAAGTATTCTATTAGTATCTTTTTGGTGTTTGCCAGATCGATAGTATATCTACCTCCTTTGTCATTCTTGATTTTAGTAATATGCATCTTATCTCTTTTTTCTTATTAGTTTTTATGTTATTGTGGTAAGAACATTTAACATGAGAGCTGTCTTCTCAACCAACTGTAAGGATATGATACAGTGTTGACCAAAGGTACAATGCCGTACAGCAGATTGCAAGCTAATTAATCTTACTTAACTTAAACTTTATGCTTCTTGATTAGTAACTCCCTATTTCCTCTGCTCCCCAACCTCTGGTAAACACCATGCTTGTCTCTGATTTTATGAATTTGACTAATTTACATAACTCATATTAGGCCACAAAACAACTCTCTGTAAATTTAAGAAAATTAAAATCATATAAAGCATCTTTTCTGATCACCATATTATGAGACTAGAAACCAACTACAGAAAAAAAAAATCCAAGAAGACATAACAATTGTAAATATATATGCACCCAACAAAGGTGCACCTCGATAAACAAGGCAAATGCTAACAGCCATTAAGGGAAAATCGACAGTAACACAATAATAGTGGGGGACTCTAACACCCCACCCATAACAATGGACAGATCATTCAGACAGAAAATAAGGAAACACAAGCCTTAAATGACACATTAGACTAGACAGAATTAATTGATACTTATAGGACATTCCAACCTAAAGCAGCAGAATATACTTTCTTCTCAAGTACACATGGAACATTCTCCAGGACAGACCACATCTTGGATTACTAAGCAAGCCTCAGTACATTTAAGAAAATGGTAATCATATCAAGCATCTTTTTGATGACCATGCTAAGAGATCAGAAATATATTACTGAAAAAATTCCTGCAGAAAACCCACAAACACATAGAGGCTAAACAGTATACTACAAAATAAACAATGGATCACTAAAGAAATCAAAGAAAAAATTCAAAAATACTTAGAAACAACTGAAAACCAAAACATGACTATCCAAAACCTATGGGAAACGACAAGAGCAGTTCTAAGAGGGAAGGTTATATTGATAGACACTTACCTCAGGAAACAAGAAAAATCTCAAATAAACAACCTAATCTTATGCCTAAAGAAACTAGAGAAAGAAGAACAAACAAAATCCAGTTAGGAGGAAAGAAATAACAAATATCAGAGAATCAAGAAATGAAGACTGAAAGAAAAAAAAAGATCAATAGAAACTAAAAGCTTGTTCAACTGACATTACAGAAATACAAAGGGTCATAATAGACTACTATGAAAAACCACATGCCAATAAAATGCAAAATTCTTAAAAAGGTACTATCTCCCAAGATTGAACCAGAAAGAAATAGAAAATACGAACATACCAGAACAGAAACATTATTGAATCAGTAATTAAAAATCTCACAACAAGCAAAAACTCCAGGACCAGGCAGCTTCATAGGTGAATTCCAACAAACATTTAAAGAGTAAATAACACCTATTCTTCTGAAATTATTCCACAAAAAATTGAAATTTATGGGCCTACATCACTGAGGAATATAGACGATACAAAAATCCTCAACAAAATACTAGAAAACAAAGTTCAACAATACATTAAAAAGATCATACACCATAATCAAGTAAGATTTATCCAAGGGATGCAGAGCTTTTTTCAATATTTGCAAATCAATTAATATGATATACCATATTAACAAACTGAAGAATAAAATCAATATGATTATAACAGATGCAGAAAAAACTTTTGACAAACTTCAACATCTATCTATGACAAAAAAGCTCCAGAAAGTGGGCATAAAGGGAAACTACCTCAACATAATAAAGGCCATATATGACAAACCCACAGCTAACATCATACTCAATGGTGAAAAGCTGAAAGCATTTTCTCTACAATTAGAAATAGACAAGAATGCCCACACTCCAGCTACTTTTATTCAGCGAAGTATTGGAAGTACTAGTTTCAGTTGTCAGAGAAGAAAAAAAATAAAAGAAATTGAGATTGGAAAGGAAGAAGAAAACTGTCACTGCTTGCAGAGGACAAGATACTATATATAGAAATTCCTAAAAGAGACCACTAGAAAATGACTGGGCTTCACTGATAGTTCAGCTGGTAAAGAATCCACCTGCAATGCAGGAGACCCCAGTTCAATTCCTGGGTCGGGAAGATCTGCTGGAGAAGGGATAGGCTACCCACCTCAGTATTCTTGGGCTTCCCCTGTGGCTCAGCTGGTAAAGAATCCGCCTGCAGTGCGGGAGACCTGGGTTCGGTCCCTGGGTGGGGACGATCCCCTGGAGAAGGGAAAGGCTACCCACCCCAGTATTATGGCCTAGAGAATTCCATGGACTGTATAGTCCATGGGGTCCCAAAGAGTTCGACATGATTGAGTGACTTTCATTTCACTTCACTTCAGAAAATAACTAGAGCTCATCAATTAATTTGGTAAAGATGCAAGACACAAAATTAATATACAGAAATCTGTTGCATTTCTATACACTAACGACAAATTTTCAGAAAGTAAAATTAAGGCAACAATCCCACTGTCACATAAAAAAAGAATAAAATATCTAGGAATAAATCTACCTAAGGAGATAAAAGACCTGTACTCTGAAAACTAAGACACTGCTGAAAGAAACTAAAGATGACACAAGCAGATGGAATGCTACACTACGTCCTTGGATTGGGAGAATTAATAATGAGAAAATATATGTAAAGAAAAAAACTAACAATAAATGGACAGAAGATTAATATAAATTTCTCAAAAGACATCATTTCAGTTCAGTTGCTCAGTAGTGTCTGACCCTATGAACCACAGCATGCCAGACCTCCCTGTCCATCACCAACTCCCAGAGTCCACCCAAACACATGTCCATTGAGTCGGTGATGCCATCCAACCATCTCATCCTCTGTTGTCCCCTTCTCCTCCTGCCCTCAATCTTTCCCAGCATCAGGGTCTTTTCAAATGAGTCAGCTCTTTGCATCAGGTGGCCAAAGCATTGGAGTTTCAGCTTCAACATTAGTCCTTCCAATGACTATCCAGGACTGATTTCCTTTAGGATGGACTGGTTGGATTTCCTTGCAGTTCAAGCGACTCTCAAGAGTCTTCTCCAACACCACAGTTCAAAAGCATCAATTCTTCGGCCCTCAGCCTTCTTTATAGTCCAACTCTCACATCTATACATGACCACTGGAAAAACCATAGCCTTGACAAGACGGACCTTTGTTGGCAAAGTAATGTCTCTGCTTTTCAAAATGCTGTCTAGGTTGGTCATAACTTTCCTTCCAAGGAGTAAGCATCTTTTAATTTCATGGCTGCAATCACCATCTGCATTGATTTTGGAGCCCAGAAAAATAAAGTCAGCCACTGTTTCCCCATCTATCTTCCATAAAGTGATGGAACCAGATGCCATCTTAGTTTTCTGAATGTTGAGCTTTAAGCCAACTTTTTCACTCTCCTCTTTCACTTTCATCAACAGGCTCTTTAATTCCTCTTCACTTTCTGCCATAAGGGTGGTGTCATCTACATATCTGAGGTTATTGATATTTCTCCCAGCAATCTTATTCCAGCTTGTGCTTCCTCCATCTCATACAGATGGCCAAAAGGGACAAGATGCTCAACATCACTAATTATTAGAGAAAGGCAAATCAAAACTACACTGAAGTATCACCACACACTGGTCAGAATGGCCATCATCAAAAAATCTACTAACAAATGTTGGAGAGGGTGTGGAGAAAACAGAAGCCTGCTACACTGTTGGTGGGACTATAAGCCACTATGGAAAACAGACATGGAGGTTCCTTAAAAAACTAAAAATAGTTTGACCATATGACCCAGCAATCCCACTCCCAGGCATATATCTGGAGAAAACCATAATTCAAAAGGATACACACACCCTAATGTTCACTGAAGCACTATTTACAACAAGCAGGACATGGAAGCAACCTAAATGTCCATCAACAGAGAAATGGATAAATAAGATGTGGTACATATTTATAATGGAATACTATTCAGCCATAAAAAAAGAATGTGATTGTGCCATTTGCAGCGACATGGATGAACCTAGAGACTGTCATAGAGTAAAGTATATCAGAAAGAGAAATAAAAAATCCTAATATTGCTTACATGTGGAATGTAGAAAAATGGTACAGATGAACTTACTGGCAAAGCAGCAATAGAGTCACAGAGGTAGAGAACAAACTTATGGTTACCAAAGGAGGACACGGGGATGTGGGACAAATTGGAAAACTTGGATTGACACATATACACTGCTATGTATAAAATAGATAACCAATGAAAACATACAGTTTAGCACAGGGAACTCTACTTTATCTGTGCTGTGCTATGCTTAGTCACTCAGTCATGTCCGACTCTTTGTGACCCCATGGACTGCAGCCCACCAGGCTCCTCTGACCATGGAATTCTCCAGGCAAGAATATTGAAGTGCCATGCCCTTCTCCAGGGGATCTTCCCAACCCAAGGATCAAACCCAGGTCTCCTGCATTGCAGGTGGATTCTTTACCATCTGAGCCACCAGGGAAGCCCCCTACTCCATCTTGGGTGACCTCAATAGGAAGGAAAGCTAAAAGAGAGGATTGATGTATACATAAAGGTGATTAATTTCACTGTGTAGGAGAAACTAACACAACACTTGCCTGGAGAATCCCAGGGACAGGGGAGCCTGGTGGGCTGCCATCTATGGGGTCACACAGAGTTGGACACAACTGAAGCGACTTAGCAACAGCAGCAGCAGCATACGCCAATAGAAATTAAACAAAAAAAGAGTAAGAAAGCACACATTATATGTGAACTACAAATAACTTTTGATACAGAAAAAGTAAAATTAATTGTAAGAGACTATTTTGCACAGTTCCAAAAAAATAAATTTGAAAACAGTTTTGATATGAACTGTGTACTCTGTAACTTCATTAGGAATTTCCTTGGTAGCATTTGTGGAGGGATTGAAGAGAGTGTTAAATGGAATTGTGAGTAATGCCCTTCTCTCAGTAGCCAGTCTTGTGAAATGGAGCTGTCAAGATTCTTTAAATGCATCTAGATACCTTAATGGAAAGGGGACTAGGGGATGACATTGAGCTAGTATTATTCCAATATTAGCTAGCTTTGGGACTTCAGGATTTTCTTTGCTTAATTTCTGTAGACCTTGAAGAATGCTGCAAATTACCTATAAAGTTAACCAGTGAGTTCTGAAAGATCTTTTCTACTACTGATATTTGATATTTTCCTATCTGTAAGCTTTTTTTTTGTTTCTTACATGACTTTTTTTTTTCTGGATCTATTTTATAAGCTTCCTATCATTTTTACCTAGTCCCAATTTACAATTCAGTGGATTTGGTGATACCCAATTCATGATGAGTAGGTCTCATTGCAAGGTAACTT
>ML664668.1:187616-225082 GCA_007570785.1 Antilocapra americana
ATTAGGATCCAGTCACATACCACTAGCATCTTTCTTAAAGGAGAGTAGTTTTTTATTGTGTAAAGCAAGGCTGGCCAATAGAATTTTCTGTAATGATGGAAATATTCTACATATGGAACACTTCATATGGTAGTCACTAGTCATATATGTGGCTATTAAGTATTTAAATGTGGGTAATGTAATTGAGGAACTGAATTTTAAATTTTAATTTATTTAAATATAAATAACCAAGAGGGACTTATAGTTACTGTATTAAATAGAACAGGTGCTGTTGTTGTTCAGTCTCTAAGTTGTGTCTGACTCTTTGTGACCCCATGAACTGTAGCTCGTCTGGCTTCCCTGTCCTTCACTAGCTCCCTGAGTTTGCTCAAACTCATGTCCATTGAGTCACTGACGCCATCCAACCATCTCATTCTCTGTCACCTCCTTCACCTCTTGCCCTCAATCTTTCCCAGCATCAGGGTCTTTTCCAGTGAGTCAGCTCCTCATATCAGGTAGCCAAAGTATTGGAGCTTCAATTTCTGATTCACCTTACCAGGCAAGCAACCCAAATGAAACTAAATGCTCGCAGAGGGTGACAGTAATCTAGAATGGTAGTGAAGATTAATATCTATTATGTCTATTATAGCCTCAAGATCAGGTACAGCAACAGTCATAAAAGTTTTTGTAACTTTTTAGGAGATTATAACGGACAAAGACTGGATCTTTACCTCTAATTTCAGGGTGCATACTACAGGGTTCAATTGGTTTACCCAGTTTATGCACCTCCTCAGATTCTCTTGGCATTATATGCCAACCTCTCACCTCCATCACCTAAAGACTTGACCACCTACCAGTGGAGAGCGTCATCCATCATTATCATGGACACATCTCGCACTGGCATTTGTCTCAGCCTCCCACAGTGATAAAAAGCCTCCACATGTCTCAGAGCAGGAGCTACCTCAGCTCAGAAAACCAAGTCTTACAACTGATAGAAAGTGGAAGTCACTCAGTCATGTCTGACTCTTTGTGACCCCATACACTATACAGTCCATGGAATTCTCTAGGCCAAAATACTGGAATGAGTAGCCTGTCCCTTCTCCAGGGGATCTTCCCAACCCAGGGATTGAATCCAGGTTTCCCATGTTGCTGGCAGATGCTTTACCAACTGAGCTATTAAAGATAGAAGCTATTGCTATAATACTTCCATCTCTCTGGGTTTAGATGATGTCCTGCAATCACAAATAGGGGAATTTTTCTATCACAGTATTTTCCTGGAGAAGCACAGGAACACAATATTCAGGGTTAGGGAATTAATGCTCTATGTGGCAGGCTTCAGGCAGGGTGACACGGGAAACAAGAAGATTTTTTTAGAGAAATCCCATCCTTTTCTTTTTCCTATGTATTTTCTGAGGTGCAATAACTCCATACAGCCTCTTAGGGGATAGTCCATGTGACTGATCAAATGATTATGTTTTCTTATGAAGCCATGTCTAATTTGATAATATTATATGTTGTATTTTTTTAATTGCCTCAGTTCCCTTTTATGAATTATTCTTCCTCTAGAATTTCAACATGCTCTTCCATGGCCTCACTAGTAAAATGTTACTATTAACCTATGCTATCATCTCTGTTTCCTAAGGAATTTTGGCTGAGATAAGGATGTTTAATGATTCTGCATATGCACTCAGTGGACTGTCTATAAGAGGGAATCTTGGGAAGAGGAGGGAGACTTCTTGTCATGGAAAGGTACAGGAGGTCAATTGTAAGGAAAATCACAAAGATAAATGAAGTGATGTGATCTGCATGAAACAGAGAAGAAAAAAAAACAGGAATGTGAGTAGCATGAAGATGGGGAATTACTCACCAGATTTAAACATTAAGCATTCCCTGAATTTTCTTTCAGGGACAAGGAAGGGTAACAAATTTGGAATATGAAATTAAGAGTGTTGTTGTTGACAGAAAGAGAACAAATGAACTCCCAGAAGAGAGCAGGCTGTCAGAAATCTCTCTGCTTTCTCATCTTTGTAGGCTTCTTTAGAATTCCATGCAGATATTTATATCAAGGCCAACTTTATTATAAGGTGAGATAAAGGAAAAGGATGGTGTGTGACCTTGGCTATTTATTTGTAACATGAATAAGAGCAAAGAAAATGATTGAACTCAAAGAGAATTAAAAGCAACATGCTATGGTCTTGTGGTCCTGGCTCTTTTAGGAGTTCTCTTTACAAGTCTATTTGAATTCTGGTTTAGGGACAGCAACAGACAGACTAAATAAACTTTATTTACAGCCTAATCAAGACAAAAATTTCTCTGGGGGTAAGAGTATAAATACAGAAACTTCCCTGGTGATTCAGTGGCTAAGACTCTGTGCTCCAAATGCAGGGGTCTGGGCACGATCCCTGGTCAAGGAGCAAGATTCTACATGCCACAATACCTGGCACAGCCAATTAAATAATTTTTTAAATAGTATAAATATATGACATTGGTCTTTATTTTTCTCAAACTTTTACATGCACCACAATCACCTAGAGGCTTGTTATAATACACTGTGGTCTCTCTCTCCCCAGAGTTTCTGATTTTGTAGGTCTAGGCTAGAGCTGGGCTTCCCTGGTGGCTAAGACAGTAAGGAATCTACCCACAGTGCAGGAGACATGGATGTGATCCCTGGGTTGGGAAGATTCCCTGAAGAAAGGAATGGCAACTCATTTCAGTCTTCTTGCCTGGAGAATCCCATGGACAGAGGAGCCTGGTGGGCTACAGTCCATGCGATTGCAAAGAGTCAGACACGACTGAGCAAGACAGACACACAGATACAGACACAGACACATACACACATGCTAGAGGTACCAGTATTTGCATTTCTAACAAGTTTCTAAGTGACGCTAACATTGCTGATCCCAAGAGAAAACTTTCAGAATCACTGTTCCATGTTATTTGGAGAAATGATGTCACAGCCTAGTTAGAGATGTCATTTTAAGAACTATGATGGTCATAGAAGAGTAGGGCATTCTCCATGGGAAGTGTCAGCAGAATAAATTTGAAATTTATGGTCAACCACATGCTAAGGTAGAGTTTTACATTTTAATGTCAAAAAAGGTATTCCCACTTAGTTCTTTTGAATGTTGGAAAGAAATTTTTTCTAAAGTGTTTCGTAAGCAGCTAGTATCAATATTGCCATTCTGTGTAGTCCTATGAAATCTTTTTCTGCTATATAGGCATGAAGATTTTTTTCTTAAAACAACTCTGATACACTAAAGTATCACCCTGACAATCTGTCTGAAATCTAACATACATTGAAAAGTTGTTGTTTGGGATGATTAACCACAGTGATAGCAACAGTATCATAAGGTAGAATTTAAGAATTCAAGCTGCATAGGATATGACATGAGAAAAACAACTCTTCTCCTCCTTCCTTCAAAAGGAAGCATGTAAAAATGTCTATACCCGGTGATCTTGACCTCGGCTGCCTATTACAAAAACATGGGAATTTTTAATAAATATGATTCCCATGTGCCATTCCATACTAATTAAATCAGCCTGGGAGTGTTCCTCGGTATTATATTGCCGCATAACAAAGTACGACCAAATGAGACTCTGCAAACAACATAAATATGTTATATCACAGTTTTCTATGGATCAGGTTAATTAGGTTCTCTAATCAGTCTAACTAGTCTGAAATCAATGTACCACCCACAACTATGATCTCATCTTAGGTTCTGAGTCTTCCTCTAAGCTCACTGGTCATTGGTAGAATCAGTTCTGTGTTGTTGGCAAACTGAGATTGTCAGCTCTGATGTTAGCCACTGTTGCCTACCATGTGTCCCTTTCTGTCACATGACAGTTTGCTTCTTCAAAGTTAACAAGACAGCATGTATACTACTTTTAATCTCTCAAACTTCTTCTGTATCTGATCTATACACCCTATTAAAAGGGCTCACCTGATTAAGTCAGGCAAATCCAGGGTAACTGTATTTCTTCATTTTAAATCAATTTATTGAGGGCTTGATTACACCAACAAAATACCTTCCCTCTTTCCATATACTGTAACCTACCAGAGTCATGTCCCGTCATATTCACAAGTCTCATCCACACTCCAGGGGACCGAGCTATATATGCCCCCAACACTGGAACATTCAAATATGCTAAGCAAATACTAACTGAGTTGAAGGAACAAACAGACAACAGTGTAATAATAGTATGAGACTTCAATATCCCTTCCATCAGTGGATAGATTATTCAGACAGAAAATAAGGTGATATTGGACCCAAACCATATATTAGATGAACTGGACCTCAGAGACATTTCTAGAACACTCCCTTTTACAGCAATAGAATACACATTCCTCTTAAGTGTACTTGGAACATTCTCTAGGATACACAATCATATGATATGCCCTCAAATAAAGTCTTGGAAAAATTCAAGAAAGTAGAAATCATACCAAGGAGCCAATAATCAAGGAATATTGATTTAATTGATTATTAAAATGGAGGAATTGAAGAAAACTTGATTAACCCAAAAGAGGGCAGGGTGTGTAGGTAAGGTTGAATGTAAAAGTGTTTGAGAGAATTTGGAATTGATTGAACTGCTCTATATCTTAGCTGGTATTGGTTATCTAACTGTTTACATTTGTCAAAAATTATATATTAAAAAAGTTGAATTTGACTTCAGCGCTAATCACAAAGACTCAGTGTGTGCGTATTAAATAAATTATGAAAAGTCAAATAATTTTTAAGAATAATGAACAAAACGAAGAATATATAATACATCTGGCTTTCTTGAAACTATTAGAAAATACTATCATTCTCCTAAGGGAAGAAGAGAGAAACCATGGGCTAAATTTAGGTGATTTTGTAACAGTTTGGCCTTGGAGTACAGAATGAAGCAGGGCAAAGGTTAATAGAGTTTTGCCAAGAGAATGCACTGGTCATAGCAAACACCTTCTTCCAACAACATAAGAGAAGACTCTACACATGGACATCACCAGATGGCCAATACTGAAATCAGATTGATTATATTCTCTGCAGCCAAAGATGGAAAAACTCTATGTAGGCAGCAAAAATAAGACCGGGAGCTGACTGTGGCTCAGATCATGAACTTTTTATTGCCAAATTCAGACTTAAATTGAAGAAAGTATAGAAAACCAGTAGACCATTCAGATATGACCTAAATCAAATCCCTTACGATTAAACAGTGGAAGTAAGAAATAGATTTAAGGGACTAGATCTGATAGACAGAATGCCTGATGAATTATGGACAGAGCTTCATGACATTGTACATGAGACAGGGATCAAGACCATCCCCAAGAAAAAGAAATGAAAAAAGGCAAAATGGTTGTCTGAGGATACCTTACAAATAGCTGTGAAAAGAAGAGAAGCGAAAAGCAAAGGAGAAAATGAAAGATTTGAATGCAGAGTTTCAAAGAATAGCAAGGAGAGATAAGAAAGCCTTCCTCAGGGATCAATGCAAAGAAACAGAGGAAAACAATAGAATGGGAAATATTAGAGATCTCTTCAAGAAAACTAGAGATACCAAGGGAACATTTCATGCAAAGATGGGCTCAATAAAGGACAGAAATGATATGGGCCTAACAGAACCAGAAGATATTAAGAAGAGGTGGCAAGAATACACTGAAGAACTGTACAAAATAGATCTTCATGACCCAGATAATTACGATGGTGTGATCACTCACCTAGAGCCAGACATCCTGGAATGTGAAGTCAAATGGGCCTTAGAAAGCATCACTACAAACAAAGCTAGTGGAGGTGAGGGAATTCCAATTGAGCTATTTCAAATACTGAAAGATAATGTGGTGAAAGTGCTGCACTCAATATGCCAGCAAATTTGGAAAACTCAGCAATGGCCAAAGGACTGGAAAAGGACAATTTTCATTCCTATGCCAAAGAAAGGCAATGCCAAAGAATGCTCAAACTACCGCACAATTGCACTCATCTCACACGCAAGTAAAGTAATGCTCAAAATTCTCCAAGCCAGGCTTCAGCAATATGTGAACCATGAACTTCCAGATGTTCAAGGTGGTTTTAGAAAAGGCAGAAGAACCAGAGATCAAATTGCCAACATCCACTGGATCATCGAAAAAGCACAAGAGTTCCAGAA
Organism: Antilocapra americana; assembly: GCA_007570785.1. Lineage (NCBI taxonomy): Eukaryota > Metazoa > Chordata > Mammalia > Artiodactyla > Antilocapridae > Antilocapra > Antilocapra americana. The sequence continues at coordinate 193,713 of ML664668.1, forward strand.
AACATCTATTTCTGCTTTATTGACTATGCCAAAGCCTTTGACTGTGTGGATCACAATAAACTGGAAAATTCTGAAAGAGATGGGAATATCAGATCATCTGACCTGCGTCTTGAGAAACCTGTTTGCAGATCAGGAAGCAACAGATAGAACTGTACATGAAACAACAGACTGGTTCCAAATTGGGAAAGGAGTACAACAAGGCTGTATGTCACCGTGCTTATTTAACTTATATGTAGAGTACATCATGAGAAACACTGGGCTGGAAGAAGCACAAGCTGGAATCAAGATTGCTGGGGGAAATATCAATAACTTCAGATATGCAGATGACACCACCCTTAGGGCAGAAAGTGAAGAACTAAAGAGCCTCTTGATGAAAGTGAAAGAGGAGAGTGAAAAAGTTGGCTTAAAGTGCAACATTCAGAAAACTAAGATCATGGCATCCAGTACCATCACTTCATAGCAAAAAAATGGGATAACAGTGGAAACAGTTGCTGACTTTATTTTTCTGGGCTCCAAAATCAACACAGATGGTGATTACAGCCATGAAATTAAAAGACGCTTACTCCTTGGAAGGAAAGTTATGACCAACCTAGACAGCATATTGAAAATCAGAGACATTACTTTGCCAACAAAGGTCCGTCTTGTCAAGGCTATGGTTTTTCCAGTGGTCATGTATAGATGTGAGAGTTGGACTATAAAGAAGGCTGAGGGCCGAAGAATTGATGCTTTTGAACTGTGGTGTTGAAGTCTCTCAAGAGTCCCTTGGACTGCAAGGAGATCCAACCAGTCCATCCTAAAGAAAATCAGTCCTGGGTGTTCATTGGAAAGACTGATGTTGAAGCTGAAACTCCATTACTTGGGCCACCTGATGCGAAGAACTGACTCATTGGAAAAGACCCTGATGCTGGGAAAGATTGAGGGTAGGAGGAGAAGGGGACGACAGAGGAGGAGATGGTTGGATGGCATCACCGACTCTATGAACATGAGTTTGAGTAAACTCCGGGAGTTGATGATGGACAGGGAGGCCTTGGTTGAGTGCTGTGGTTCATGGGGTCGCAAAGAGTTGGACACGACTCTGTGACTGAACTAAACTACTCTGTAACAGGGTGATTTTGTATGACTAAACTCGTACTGACAAAGTGAGTCAACATTTTTGTGGCAGAAGTCTACCATGGGGCCATTTCCATAGATCTTTGCCCTCAGTGCTTCTTCTTTTATTTGTATTAATGCTTTGGTTGAAGCCTTGTAGGTTTCTTCTATGTGTAGATTATAGTAATTGGTGTGATATACACTGTAAAATATCAGAATAGAAATATATACACAGAGAGGGGAAAAAAAAACAACCCTGAAAGCTGGAAAGGTGACATGGACCTACATATGTTCCTATTTGTATTTATTTGTAATGCTACAAAGGGGTCACACACATGCTCAGAGCTGTTTGAGGGTGGAATCGATTGCTTTGAGAAGCAATGCTTTCCTCTCACATTTGATGGAGTATTATTGGGCTAAAGCCAGCTCATGGTTGATAATGAGAAAAATCAAGGACTAACACAGGGCTTAACTAGAGGGCTTTAAGGAATCTTCCAACTCTGAGAATGCTCAATATTTTTGAAGTGCCTCCATGAGTGGGTCATTATGTCCAAGCTTGTAGTGGATTCAGATGAGCATAGAGCCTTGGCTTTTTACCCTGTCTCGCTCAGGCTGTTCCATCAGGATGCCCTGTCAGCTCTGCCCTCACCAGGCACCCAGCACCTGACCACTGCTCAGCATCTCCACTGTCACCAGCCTGGTCTAAGCTCATTTCTGGTTTGAACTCCTGAGTTCTTGTCCCTGAAGAGACCCCCCACCTCTTCCCTACCCCTTCAGTCTGAGCTCAACACAGCAGCTTCCTCGTTTTTCCTCAGACAGTCCAGCCAAGCTCCCATACTCAGAACTTTGGCTTGTGCTTTACCTGGAATACTCTTCTACCAGATGCCTGCCTGGCTCCTTGATCCCTTTTGTCCTATACCCTGGTGGCTCAGATGGTAAAGCGTCTGCCTACAATGCGGGAGACTTGGGTTCGATCCCTGGGTCGTGAAGATCTCCTGGAGAAGGAAATGGCAACCCACTCCAGTACTCTTGCCTGGAAAATCCTATGGACAGGGGAGCCTGATAGGCTACAGTCCGTGGGGTGACAAAGGGTCGGACATGACTGAGTGACTTCACTTTCACTACTCCAAAGCCCCATCTCATGAGGCCTTCCCTGGCAACCCGAACTACAAAGTCAACTCCACAGTGACACGTCACGGCTCCCTCTTTGCGTTTTTCTCTTTAGTGTTAATTACTACCTAATATACTCCCTATATTACTTTAAAACCTTGTTTGTGCGTATCCTTACTAGGACATAAGTGCTATGATTCTTATGTTCTGTTTTCTGCTGTATTCCTAGTGCCTGCACAGAGTTGGTTATCAATACACGATTGTCAAAGGAATGGAAGAAATGATAAATGTGAACTGGCCATATTCATTAAGCACTAGTTTGGGGCCTGGCACAGTTCTAAGCACTCTGCATGCCAGTATGTCCCTGAGTCCTTGTGACAAGTGAGCCAATAACAGGTGAGGAAATAGAGGTTTAGAGAAGTCATGTAAGCTGTCCAAGTTCCCACTGCTGGTCAGTGCTGAGCCAAGATGATATTCAAGGGTCTGCAGCCCAACTGTTGCTCAACTCACTAAGTCAAAAATGTATCCCACCTTACTCTTCTCACAGTCCTCAGCTTGATTTGAGGGTGAGGCACATGTCACCAGGGAGAGCAAGCCTATCAACTGAGATTCTGTTACAAGGGCATTTGAGGGAGTGAAGACATTTTCCCAGCATGGATTTGGGAGATTTTATTTGGTATTGTATATCAGGAAAGTCAGGACCTGCAGGTTGCCATGGTAATGGAGAGCAGCTGCTCACAGACTCATTTCCTGTGGAGTGATAATCCCTTCTCTGTAGTTCTGAGCTGGGAACAAATCTGGTAACTTGTTATGATGTGGCTGTTGCCAGTGCTGATGGTTCTATTTAGACCTACATCTGATATTTTCTTTTTTCCTTTTCACTTTACAACTTAATTAACCACATTAGAGAAAATTTAGAAAACAAAAATAAAATTCATAATCACCCGATCCAACATAATTCATTGTTATTTACTGATATTTATTTCTCAGAAGGCAATTCCAGTTTTGCAATCTACTAGTAGCCAGGCAGGCATCTGGCAGAAGAACATTTCAGGTGAAGCAAAAGCCAACATCCTGAGTTTGGGAGCTTGCCTGGAATGTTTGAGGAAAAACCGAGGAAGCTACCTTGTTGAGAGCAGATTGAAGTGGGTGGGGAAGAGGTGGGGTCTGTTCAGGGACACGAACTCAGGAGTTCAGACCAGAAATAATCTTAGACCAGGCTTGTGACAGTGGAGATGCTGAGCAGTGGTCAGGTGCTGGGTGCTTGGTGAGGGCAGAGCTGACAGGGTGTCCTGATGGAACAGCCTGAATGAGAGGTGGTTAAAGGCCACGGCCCTATTCTCACCTAAATCCCAGCAGAATCCTTGGGGAAATGTCCTCATCTTTGTAAAACAAAGTGAATCTCAACTCTCAATTTTGCTAATAATCATTATTTTATAAATTTTTTAATCTTTCTTTTTGGTTTTATCTTTGAGGATTAAATAAGATAAAGTATGCAATAGTCTGGTGCTAGGGGCTTCCTAGGAATATTTGTGGCTCTCTTCAGATTTTCTTCTTTTTCTTCATGTTAGACCATTATCTGCTGTAGCACAGACACCACTACCCGCAGTGATCACTTCTAGAAGAACATAAGATATTTTTAATTATCAGAACATAATATATAACCAATAGGAAGAAAATGCTGATATGTGAAAGCTAAAACTCTCCTTGTGATCTTGCCTTCTCTAAATGACAGTGCTTTCAAAGCCCTTTGCCTCTTTGCACTGCTAGTGCTACGGGTGACTCTATGCCTCAGAGCCCAAGTATCACCTGAAGTTCAAGGGTCTGTCTTACCTGCTTGCACCGGACTCACAATCAGCATCATCAAAACATATTCAGACACACAAGTATCTTTTGTCTTCTGTTTCACATCCTGAAAACTCTGAAATTAGCATCCCAACTCTGTCTCTTATTAGCTGTGTGACTTCAATTTCACAATTGTTGCTAAGATTAAATGAGGTAACGCATGAAAGTTCTCCACACTATAGCTGGAAAATACTGCCCCCACACAGGATGAACATCTGAGCCCTCGGGAGAGAGTGGGAGAAAATCATACATGCCTTCTCTCACTATTCATAATTTCTCCTTCACTTACAGACTCTTTGTCCCATTTATATCTTTCCCAGTTTTTCTTTATATAAAGTACTTTATTTCCTGCTGAGTCTTTGGCCCATTTTCCAGTTCTCTGTCTCTGCAATCTTTACATGTGAGTCACCATCAGGACCACCACACACATGTGTGCAAATTTTGATGTGAAGGAATTTTGTCTTCTGTTATACCAAAAATATTTATTGAACACCTTGTAGACTGCCATATGCTGTTTCTGGCACCATGTATCTTTTAGGAGAAGGTCAGCCAAGTTTCTTCCATTTTTTTAATCCTAATTCTTGTAGATGTTTACAACTCTTATGCTTTCTCTTCCATATTCTGGCTCGGTTTGTGAACATTCCTCTGCCTTGGGTTCCATCCCCACTGGATTTTTCTTCATGATCTTGAACTCAGGACTTAACCCAAATTAATATGCTTATTAATGCCACTTAATGAACACTTCATTCAGCAAATGTTTTTCGAGGCCCTGCTGTATGCCAAACTCCATGTTTTTCCCTCTATGATATATATATTCATTCTCACAAAGTCTTCTATAAATAGTACTTTAACCCAAAGGATATCAGTTGAAAAATCAAGACAGGTTTGGAAAATAACTATTCAGGAAGTAAACATTTAAAAAGCATTTGTAAGTCTAACAGGCATTAGTGTATTTCACACTGGATTTGTCAGCCCTGATGCCACATTTTGAAGTGACATATGTGATGACTGTGATCAATAGCATTCCTAGGAAGAAAATGAACTGATCATTTCTAAAGTCAAAGAAGGCCATGACATTCCAAAGCAAACAGGACATCTAAAACATTCAAATAGCATTTTCTTCAACTACAATTTGTGTCATGTGTACAGCAAATGGGAGTCCTTGCCAGTGGGGTTATCAATTCTGTTACCCCCTTAAGGTAACATCTTGTTGGGCTTCCCAGGTGGTGCTAGTGGTAAAGAACCCACCTACCAATGCAGGAGACCAAAGAGACGTGGGTGTTTGATCCCTGAATCGGGAAGATCCTCTGGAGGAGGGCATGGCAACCCACTCCAATATTCTTACCTGGAGAATGCCATGGACAAAGAAGCCTGGTGAGCTGCAGTCTGTAGGGTTGCAAAGAGTCAGACACGACTAAAGCGACTTAGCACACACGCAAGCAACATCAACTTGTTACCAGCCAAGTATCCATCTTGGAAATGTCTCCCCTGCATAGTAATGGTTGCATATAACACTACAGGCTAAACTAATCCTGTTGTCACTTGGGGTTCTAAAATTCACCACATGATAAAGATTCTACTGAGCTTCCAGCCTCATACAAGACTTAATGTACCAGGAGCCTTTGTAATAACAGTGAACTCTATGTAAATGGAATGTTCATTCCAAAAGCTCAATGATTTGTATGATAAAATCACTCTGGGTAAATAAAACTAATACCATTTCCTTCTAACTGATGTTCAAGAGCCACCTACTCCTGTGCAGTAAGATGACAATAAATCAGTGCTGTTTTCAACTTGCATGAGATGCTCTCCCGAGACTAAGAGATTTATTCAAACTTTCAGAGTTTTCCTTGTTAGTTAACCTCTGCTAACTTTTCTATCTATTTACTTTCTCAGGGGTTTTAACCCAGGGACATGCAGGGATTTGTGAGTATGCACATATCAGACTCTATTTCCCTTAAATCTGAAGAAGGGCTCCTAATTGGCTGTGCATAGGTACCTACCTTCACTGCGGTGGCTCACAATCTTGACATTTTAAAACAGCACATTGGTATTGCATTTTTTAAAATGAGAGGTAACAGTGGATTTAGTTGACATGCCCTCAAATGAGAACTTTCAAGATTTGCCCATAGACAAGTAAGGATGAATTATCTACCTTTGATTGATATGTCCTGTTCATGGTTTCTTCAGAGATGACTAAAGCCAGAGACATTCTTGTCACAGTTGGTCCATTATGCATTTGCCTACAATACCCACCCCATCTGTAAATTAGAGCTGATATCAGAGTTCTTTCTAGACACATAGTGAAGAGGATATGAAACAAAGCGTGCAGAGTACTCTTCCAGAGGTAGTCCATAAAAATCTCTCAGAATGACTACTGACATTACAGTAATTCTAGATTTAAATTCTAGATTTAATTATCAAATGTTTCTCAAGGCAGATTGTTTTGACGCCACCGACATTGTTTTAAGGAAGGCAAAAAGGTGGGGGAAACAGCACCAAATCCTGCAAGGTGCAGCCCTCGGTTCTAGTTCAAGTTCTTTGGTGATTAACCATGGAGATGCTGGTAAATCACAGTAAGTTTTAGAACTTGAATTCCCTCCTCTGTGAAACCAGGCTGACTAATGCCTACATTACACAGATGCCAGAACAATCAAGTGGGATAATTTCTATAAAGCTAGTTTGAAAAATACATAGAGTCATATGTAAAACATTATTGGGATTTTAGGGTTTAAGTTTTGTTAAATGAAAAATCAATAATCTTTTTGAAATATCTCTCAGAGGATTAAAAATCCATTAACTTTATTTTTATCTATAACATTATTTTCTCTGGTAGAGGTTTTAAAATATTTAGCTTATGAATCACGAAACCATCAAATCAGAGCAAGACTGCCAAAGGTGTAAGACAGAGAGCTAAAATATGCCCATGGCCTTCCCTTATCTTCTCTCTGCAAGTCATCCAGATTGTATTCTGTCTCTCTCATTAGCAAGTATAGACAAGCGTTTCTCACTACTAATGTTTTTCACTTTCTTCCACGTAACAACTATAAAGGATGCCCAAGGCCTTGGCAATGCCTTAAAGAAAACTAAAGAAATGCCTTACTTTTTAACTGACCAAGGTAGAATTTAACTTGGAAATGCTCGTTTAGTTTGAAACATCGAAAAGTGAGAGATACAAAAAGTGGTGTGTAATTAATTGTTTTAAATGTATGCGTTCATTATATTTTCCAATAATACAAAACAATACACTGTCACAGCCATCCTCTTGCAGAAATGAAATACTATTAAATGAAAAGGACATGTAAGGGCTTTAAGGAAAACATTTTTTCAAATTATCTTCTTTAAACCAGTTGGCTGTGCTTTTTCATTTAAATAGTAGAGAGGGGTAATAATATAGTCAACTGACGTTGAGACTATTTTGATATAACTTTTTTTAACACTAAAGATGCTCACTTAACACCTGTTGTGGTAACTAGTGATGCTGACAATACTATTGAATCAGAGGCCCTTTACTTATTTGAGTCCTGTGACCCTGAGAATCCTTTTAGAATGAAGAGAGTAGTAAAAGGAAGTGTGTTTTACCCCATGGTTTTGTCCTGAGATCGTTGCAATGCTTCTTTCTATATCCGAAGTCTTTTCCTCTGTCATCTTGTCGCAGAGAAAGAGCTGTGAGGAATGTGTATGCACTAACATGGTCCAGAGAGTTATTTGGCCAAGACCAGCTGTGGCTTGCCATGGACATGTCTTTTTTCTGTCTCTCATTCTTTAATGCTCACTTCGTGGCCTGTGCTTGGCTTCTACCCTTCCTCTTCTTTTTCTTATTACAATACTAGGATCAACTGACCTGTGCTATCTCCATTGGGCTGCCTTTGGTCGATCCTATGCACATTGCTCTTCATCTAACTTATGGAGATAAGACCTCTTATTGTGCAGAAGCACTTGCAAGATTAAAAGAGACAATGCTTAATCCAATACATGGTACATAAGTTCCCTAAATTACAGGTATTGTGATAGGGGTTATCTGATATTGCTACCAAGTCTGCTAAACCAGTGATGAAAATGCAAGTATCTTCTTTCTGCCACTGATCTAGACTGGATTCTCCCATATAAATCAGAGAGTATGTTTCTCATCACTACTGTCTTTTACTTTCTCATATATGATGACTATAAAGGGTGCTGAGAGTCTTGAATTTTTATATCGAACGAGCTTATCTGCTATTTTATTTTGACTTTTCTTCTACTAGCTATCCTTGCTGTGGGTCTCACTGCAGTCTATTTTCTAGGTTTCTTGCTATACCAAACAATTTCTTTAGGTTATTTTGGTATATGATTCCCAAATTCCGCTTTATCATGAGACCCTTTATTTAGTCAAAATTTGAACACTCATAACCAATTTTGCTTTGTGATCTGATATGGACCTTTCTTTTTTTGGTAAAATGAATTAAATAAATCTACACTCTGTGCATGCATGCTTAGTCATGTCTGACTCTTTTTGACCCCATAGTTGTGGCCCACCAGGCTCCTCTGTCCATGGAATTCTCCAGGCAAGAATACTGGAGTGGGTTGCCATTTCCTTCTCCAGAGGATCATTCCAACCCAGGAATCAAACCCACACCTTTTGCGTCTCCTGCATTGGCAGGTGGATTCTTTACCACTAGCACCACCTGGGAAACCCCAAATAAATCCATGCAGTAAGTTAATTTACAAGTTGTTAATATATATAATCATGAACTGCTAAACCTGACACCTCAGTTGATATTAAGAAAAATAAAGATTTCTTCTTTCTTTCATCTCTTTGGACTTTTTCCACATATAGCTTTTTAGCAATTTAAATTTTCCATTGCACTTGAAACACATACCAAAAAGTCCCCAAATTATAAATGCACTGGGCAAGGAATTTCACTATCTGAACATACCCATGTGGCATCCTCACCTGTCTAACTCTTGAAGGCACAAGCACAAGTCCTTGAATCTAGGAGGTTTCCTCCTACTCTGCAACCACATTCAGACTCTGAGATCACTTCCTATGAAAACTTGCAATATCCACAGGGTGAGGCATTAGCGGGACAAAGATGAAGTCTGGAGGTAAAAGGTTGTTCTATGTTTTCATCAAGCCTGAGTGGATAATCTCACATGCTAAACAATGATAACAATACATTGTAGGCTTTGTTGTGTGTGTAAGAATAAAATGTATGCAAGCAAGAGCACAGTGGCCATTAGAGGGGAAATGGGGGTACATCAAAATTAACTTTCCCTACCATTTGTGGAATGGTTTCAATCAATGCAGAATAGTGATACCAAGCAATGGACTAAGTAGAAAAGGGTGGGGGTGCTCTTTAGGATGTTTCTACTTTTAATCTTGAAGTGTCTATTCAAAATTATTGCTTTGGGCAATCAGCTGTTCTTGCAAATTTGTATGGAAAGACTCATGGTAAGAATCTGAGGAATGTCTACCCACAACACTAAAGATAATATTTAGCTCTGCCTCCTTTTCTTCTCTTGGGTCTTATCACTCATTTTTCCTGAGAATTTCAGTAGTTAGATGAACACTTTCATTGGGTATCGTAAAAAAACTAAGTGAGAATTTTAACAAGTTTTTCTGAGAGCCCACTGTCTTTTCTCGAGGCAGAGATAACAAGAAAATGTTATTAGAAATGCTATACTTTAGCAACCTACAGGAAAGACACTCTACAACTAGTTGAGCTTCCTTTGATCTTATTTTGTTAAATGCCTGGCACTCCAACTTAAATGAACGGCACAAGAGGATTCTGCTCTAGGCACTAATAATGAGGTTTTGAGGAGGTTTTACAGAGGAAGTATGCTATCATATGGCAGTTCCCAGATGGCTCAGTGGTAAAGAATCCGCCTGCAATGCAGGAGACACAGGAGATGAGGATTCAGTTATTGGGTTGGGAAGATTCCCTGGAGGAGTAAATGGCAACCTGCTCTGGTATTCTAGCCTGGACAGAGGGGCCTGGCAGGCTACAGTCCATAGTATCACAGAATTAGACAGCACTGAGTGTCTAAGCACGAGTGTGATGGTATTATACAGATCAGCAGAATGTACATGTACCAGACCCCACTGGCAGAACTGGCAGAGCTCAATAACAGAGAAAAATAAATTAAAAGGATACTGGAAGACCATGATTAAGAGTGCATGCCTGTAGAGCAATAAAATGATGTGTATTTTCAAATTATCTTCGTTGTATACTTTCTATATGATAGGCAATGTGTCCAAATCATTCTGAATCTTGTTAACCTAAAATGTAAGGAGTGACATGGGTACCTTTAAAAATGCTAATGCAGACACAATATTGTGCCTTAATTCTATTTCAATATTTTTAAGAGAAATTTTAAAAAATGAATTCTATATTTGGAAAATATTTTTTCATTATAACTACTCAGAACTTAATTAAATCAGACATTTGAAATGACAGAAAATGACTGACTACCTGACTGTTCAAATATTTTCATTTTACGCATCAAATGACAGTGAGAAAAATATCTCCCTTTTTGTATATTAAGAATAAATGAATATGTTAAGTCTTTCCAGGGACAGCCATTATAAAAGGCCAAATTCTGAATCCCTTAGATATTTTCTAATGCTCTCCATTATTTTATGTGACATTATAGGTAAAAGTACATTAAAATTAGAAAAATATTCAGATTTAAAAATTAATGCAGAGAGGAAGGCTAGTTTTCTTAATGTAAAATATCAAGTCCTGGTTTGTGTTATTATAAACCGTTTCCTCTTTCCCTAAGCCACTGAAGTACTGTGTATGCTAGGCCCAAATTATGCTTGCTTAACCATCTACTATCATCATCAAGGATTTCCCCAGAATTTATGGACATCTAGTGACTAACTGCCATAAGATATACTTCTTGGAAATCCTGTGATTCATGTTTCTGTATGTGGAAAGGGTTCATTTTAGAGAGAATAAAAAATGAGATTAACCCCCCAAAAAAATTAAATTATGGACAAAAACTGAAGAGGGATCCTGAGTTGTTCAAGAATGTGTATCCTAATCATTTATGTGGCTTTAGTGGCTCTGGCACAGAGAAGCAAAGAAACAAGGGAAGACTATTCATTTAGAGTGTATCATGAGAAAGGTGTAATTTTACATAAAATCATAAAGATGTACAGTGGTTTCAGAGGGAAAAAAATGTTAGCAGAACTGAAATTAACCTAAGTTCTTTCTCTTGAAAAAAAAATTATCCAGTGCAAAAATGCATGAGTTTTTTCTCATGTTAAATCTCTACATATACTAGACTGAGTATTACTGATCACCTATACATGCAAAAATGTTTCTCTAGAAAATACCTTTCCTAATTAGATTTGTCACTGATAAATGTAAATACATTATGTGCATGTGAATGTCTGTTTGTGTATATGTGTGTGTGTGTGTATATAATACACCTTCCAGTTAAAACATTTGAAGTCTTAAAAGATGATGCTGTTAAAGTGCTGCATTCAATATGTCAGCAAATTTGGAAAACTCAGCAGTGGCCACAGGACTGGAAGAGATGAGTTTTCATTCCAATCCCAAAGAAGGACAATGCCAAAAAAACATTCAAACTACCGTATAATTGCTCTCATTTCACATGCTAACAAGGTTATGCTTGAAATCCTTCAGGCTAGGCTTCAGCAGAACATAAACTGTGAACTTCCAGAAACAAGCTGGGTTTCAAAGAGGTAAAGGAACCAGGGATCAAATTGCTAACATCTTTTGGAGATAGCAAGAGAGTTCCAGAAAAACATCTACTTCTGCTTCATTGACTATACTAAAGCTTCTGACTATATGGATCACAACAAACTGCGGAAAATTCTTAAAGACAGGGAAACACCAGATCACCTTATCTGTCTTGTGAGAAACCTGTATGCAAGTCAAGAAGCAACAGTTAGAACCGAACATGGAACAACAGACTGCTTCTAAATTGGGAAAGGAGTATGACAAGCCTGTATATTGTCACCCAGCTTATTTACTTTATATACAGAGTACATCATGCAAAATGCCAGGCTAGATGAATCACAAGCTGGAATCAAGACTGCTGGGAAAGCATCAACAACCTCAGATATACAGATTATACCACTCTAATGGCAGAAAATGAAGAGGAACTAGTCTCTTCATGAGAGTGAAAGGGGAGAATGAAAAGGCCAGCTTAAAACTCAATATTAAAAAACACTAAGATCATTAGAAAAGACCTTGATGCTGGGTAAGATCGAAGGAAGGAAGAGAAGAGGACAACAGAGGATGAGATGGTTGGATGGCATCATTGACTCAATGGACGTGAAATTCAGCAAACTCTGGGAGGTAGTGAGGATAGAGGAGCCTGGTGTGCTGCAGTCCATGGGATCGTAAAGAGTAGGACATGACTTAGTGACTAGACGACAATAACAACAGATAACATACGTATGTATGCATTGCGTAGATATACCTCTATATGATAATAACATACAAATTACTATTTTAAACCGATGACAAGCTCTTCCAAGGAGCTAAGGTGTCTACAAAACTATGTAAAAAATGGTTTTTGGAATTGGAAATTGTTTCAGAACAGGGACTTTTAATACCTGCAGGCCTTGAGTTATAAAGCAGGAAAAGTGCTTTACATATGAGAAAAGTGCATTACAATTTAGGAAGTTTTTCCACACTGAAATTTATCTGACTTCCTCAACATTGTATGAAGGTTGGCCTAGTTACAATTATATCTAGTTCCAAATATGCACAACAAATGCTAGAACTTTAGTGCTGCCAAAGAACCATTCTATTATGCGCATAGATTCTGTGGGTCAGGACTTTGGAAAAGGCACAATAGGGAATACTTGTTTCTTTTTCATAATGTCTGGTAAACTTAAAGGCTGAGGGTTAATTGATGGCAGGGGCTGTGATTAGGTGAAGCTCATTCATCTCAGCTGTTTGGACTTGAAGGTTGCCAATAGAAACAAACAAACAAACAAAATCTATACATGGTCTCCCCCATGACTTGGCATCCTTACAGCATTACAGTTTCAGGGCAATTTGACTTCTTACATGGTGACTGAAGGATCCAAGAGCGTGTGTTCTAGTGAAAAAGGCATAAGCAACTTTGCTTTCTATGCTGTTTTGCTGCTGTTTAGTCACTAAGTCGTGCTTGACTCTGTGACCCCATGGACTGTAGCCCACAAGGCTCCTCTGTCCATGGAATTCTCCAAGCAAGAATATGGAGTGGGTTGTCATTTCCTACTCCAGAGGTTCTTGCTGATCCAGGGATCAAAACTGCATCTCCTGCTTGGCAGGCAGATTCTTTACCACTGTGCCATCTAGGAGCCTTAAAAACCAAGCACTATCACTTCCATTTCCCTCTACTTGTTACAAGTAACTCTCAAACCCATCCAGAATAAACAGGAGTGGTAACGTTCGAGAATGGTGTGAGGGATACAGGAAGGTGTTGCAGTTATCTTTTGCAAATATAATATGCCACAGAAGGTAAGGTTCAAAGAGGTTGAATGATTTGCTGAAGCTGAACTCCAATACTTGGTGGCTAACTAGAAGACAACATTTCTGATCTGCAAATTTTCAAAGTCTGCAGCAAAACAAGTGAGGTGAAATTGTACAACAATGGCAAAACAGAGACGTGGACCTCAGTACAGTAACGGTATTTTAAACTTTCAAAATGAAAAACTTTATCTCTGATGCCTATTTTTCTTTTGAGGACTATACTTTCTCCTCTCTCTACATTCAAGCCCTATATTCTGGTTGCTCTGAGTTATATTCAACTTTCAGGAAATATCTTAATCTAATGCAATGTTAGAGCAGATTTCCCACTGCCAAACTCATAAAATGAGATTGGTATTATACAGTTTAATGATATCTGGGGGGACTACTTCACAGCAGACGTACATTTTCCCTGAGGGTTTTCATTAGGGCCGGGTTCATCTTTGGCGGATGCACTGCTTATTTTGTACCACGCTGAGTCTTGGGAGATTTTCCCCTGTAGCAACTGAGTACCATCAGTGAGGACATACATCTAAAGTTAAGAGCTCTCTCCCATGATGGTATTCAAGATCTTGAGGAAGAAAAGTCACCCCTCACCGGAGGTGCAATTCAAGAAGGACCACAAGGATTTTCCAACTCAGCAATTGAAGTGGAAAGCTTCTAGTTCTCAGAGCACTAGCTGGCATCAGTGGGGGAACCACAGCAAGATGATGGGGTTAGCAGTGCCCTAGTATGTGAGGAAAGCAGGGATTCAATGGCAAAGGCTCTTTGACTTATAGAAGCAAATGTGTTTCATGCCTGCCTTATAAAATGAGTCCTATCAATCATATGTCATTAAACCCATACTCAGGTTACCTCAATCATCATAAACAAAAGACCTATGGTCTTCCTGCCATTAAGGGGATGCCTAACAAAGTACCAAAATGAAGAAAACATTGTTCAAATGCCTCCGTGTTCTTTTACATGACTTCTTACAATCATCCTTTTACTCTCACATTTAGGATTATCAACCGCATCTGTTTTGCCCAGGATATAGCTGTTCTTACCATAGAGCCAATATTTTTTCTCAGTTTTAATAAATACAGAAGAGCCACTGCTATTTGATCTAGACTGATGTGTAATAGATTCCAGAGGCACAGAAACTAATAGGCATACCAAGGGCTTAAGTGAAGTGAAGTCAAAGTCGCTTAGTTGTACCCAACTCTTTGCAACCCCATGGAGTGTAGCCTGCCAGGCTCCTCTGTCCATGGAACTCCCCAGGCAAGAGTATGAGAGTGGGTAGCTATTACCTTCTCCAGGGGATCTACCCAACCCAGGGATCAAACCAGGTTTTCTGCATTGTAGGTGAATATCTTTACCATCTGAGCCACCAGGGAAGCGCACCAAGGGCTTAAACTTTTACAAAATTGAGATGCACTGAAACATAATAGATAAAGGATATATTTGGCATACGTCTTTGCTTTGGTCCTGATTGATTTTGGTAAATTCCTCAGTTCCTTCTGTTTAGTATCAGTTTTAAATGTAACACATGGAACTGCTATAAACTTTAAATCAGGAAAATATTTCAAAAGAATATTACATGGTCTTGAAATGTCTGTATGTAGTATTTACTCTGTTCAGTTCAGCCACTCAGCCATGTCCGACCCTTTGTGACCCCATGAACCGCAGCACACTAGGCCTCCCTGTCCATCACCAACTCCCAGAGTTTACCCAAACCCACGTCCATTGAGTTGGTGATGCCATCCAACCATCTCATCCTCTGTTGTCCCCTTCTCCTCCTGCCCTCAATCTTTCCCAGCATCAGGGTCTTTTCAAATGAGTCAGCTCTTTGCATCAGGTGGCCAAAGCATTGGAGTTTCAGCTTCAACATTAGTCCTTCCAATGACTATCCAGGACTGATTTCCTTTAGGATGGACTGGTTGGATTTCCTTGCAGTTCAAGCGACTCTCAAGAGTCTTCTCCAACACCACAGTTCAAAAGCATCAATTCTTCGGCCCTCAGCCTTCTTTATAGTCCAACTCTCACATCTATACATGACCACTGGAAAAACCATAGCCTTGACAAGACGGACCTTTGTTGGCAAAGTAATGTCTCTGCTTTTCAAAATGTTGTCTAGGTTGGTCATAACTTTCCTTCCAAGGAGTAAGCATCTTTTAATTTCATGGCTGCAATCACCATCTGCATTGATTTTGGAGCCCAGAAAAATAAAGTCAGCCACTGTTTCCCCATCTATCTTCCATAAAGTGATGGAACCAGATGCCATCTTAGTTTTCTGAATGTTGAGCTTTAAGCCAACTTTTTCACTCTCCTCTTTCACTTTCATCAACAGGCTCTTTAGTTCTTCTTCACTTTCTGCCATGAGGGTGGAGTCATCTGCATATCTGAAGTTATTGACATTTCTCCCGACAATCTTGATTCCAGCTTGTGCTTCCTCCAGCCCCCCAGATAATCACGATGGTGTGATCACTCACCTAGCGCCAGACATTCTGGAATGTGAAGTCAAATGGGCCTTAGAAAGCATCACTACAAACAAAGCTAGTGGAGGTGAGGGAATTCCAATCGAGCTATTTCAAATCCTAAAAATGATGCTCTGAAAATGCTGCACTCAATATGCCAGCAAACTTGGAAAACTCATCAGTGGCCACAGGACTGGAAAAGGTCTGTTTTCATTCCAATCCCAAAGAAAGGCAATGCCAAAGAATGCTCAAACTACCTCACAATTGCACTCATCTCACACGCTAGTAATGTAATGCTCAAAATTCTCCAAGCCAGGCTTCAACAATATGTGAACCAGGAACTTCCAGATGTTCAAGCTAGAGTTAGAAAAGGCAGAGGAACCAGAGATAAAATTGCCAACATCCGCTGGATCATCAAAAAAGCAAGAGAGTTCCAGAAAAACATCTATTTCTGCTTTATTGACTATGCCAAAGCCTTTGACGGTGTGGATCACAATAAACTGTGGAAGATTCTGAAAGACATGGAAATACCAGACCCCTTGACCTACCTCTTGAGAAACCTGTTTGCAGATCAAGAAGCAACGGTTAAAACTGGACATGGAACAACAGAGTGGTTCCAAATCGGAAAAGGAGTACATCTAGGCTGTATATTGTCACCCTGCTTATTCATTCTGTAAGTTGGTTAAAACTGATGATTCTTTGTTTCCATTTTCAGTATGTCTGGGACATTTGGCTATACCACCCTGAATGTGCCCGATCTAGTCAGTATGTCTGGACAGGACACAAAAATCTTCATTTAACAAGCTCTTTAGACAACTCACAGAATAATACCTGTAAGTACAACATGTCGCTCAAAAGAGATAGAAATAAAGAATAACAATAAGGTCTCTCTCTCTCTCTCTCTCTCTCTCTCTCTCTCTCTCACACACACACACACACACACACACACACACACACAGGCTAAGCTTGTCAACCAGCACTAGGGCTTGCGTCTATAGTTTTGTCTGGATAGTTCAAAATGCCCAGCTCTCCTCTTCCCCAACAAGTCAACAAACTTGTGTTGAACACAAGGCTCTTTCTTTCTGGCTTCTCCTGTTCAGAAGAGATCTGACTCACAGGAGGAAAAGGAAGAGAAACATCAAATGGTAGATCCTATGATAACCTGACAATTCATCAATATTCACTAAATCAAAGTAGGGGTAAGGCTCTAACACAGACCTCTCTTCTGCTACAGTGTGCTCTTTACCTGTGAATATTTACTATGACATTATGAGGTTGCTATGTCCGTACAGAGGAAGAATCTGGGGCTTAGAATGTCAAGTATCAAAAGGATGTGAGGAAATATTTTTGAGGTCGTTGTTTTGTTCACTATCTGGACCGTGATAATGACTTTACAGATATACACACGTGCCCAAAACTATCGAACTGTATGTTGTAAACACATGCAGTTTATTATATGTCAATTACACCTCGCTAAAGCTGGAAAAAACAAACAGGATGCTATATAACATGTCTAAGACAGCACAAACAGAACAGTATTTCTACCATCTCACTTCTGAAACCTGGGTTCTTACTTGGCAAGCCCTGCAGCAGAGCCCAGGGAAGGGGTGACAGCCCAACTGGGAGGAAGGGAGATGAAAGAGAACAATGCCCATGCATTCTGGTTTTCCTAAGAATATTAGGTGGTATTGGAGGAGACTCTTGAGAGTCCCTTAGACTGCAAGGAGACAAAACCAGTCCATCCTAAAGGAAACCAGTCCTGAATACTCATTGGAAGGACTGATGCTGAAGCTGAAACTCCAATACTTTGGCCACCTGATGCAAAGAGCTGACTCATTGGAAAAGACCCTGATGCTGGGAAAGATTGAAGGCAGGAGGAGAAGGGGATGACAGAGGATGAGATGGTTGGATGGCATCACGAACTCAATGGACATGGGTTTGAGCAAATTCTGGGAGTTGGTGATGGGCAGGGAAGCCTGGTGTGCTACAGTCCATGGGGTTGCAAAGAGTCAGACATGACTGAGCAACTGAACAAGAGGATATTAGCACCCCCTCCTGACGTGTAAACCAAATTCAGGAGAAAATTAAGCCCAAACTGTGCTGTCTGGATTCCAAGTTGCCAGGTAGATCTGCAGTGTCATTTGTTTCTGGGGTAGAGATGTTGGCATCCTTGGCCCGTTCACCTCTAGGAAGATCTCTTCTCAAAGAGAAAATCCTCTACCACAGCGGATGGCAGCTCTAGTATTGGAGGCAGCTGTGAGCCCAAGGAGACAGGGATGACTATCGGCCTTGGAAGAAGGCGTAACCGTGCAACCTCAAAACTGCTGAGTAGAGATCTCTGTCGGGGCTCAAAGTGTAAATGTCCTATCATAGTTGTAACCCCTGGCTTGTGTGGCGGGGGGTAGATGCTCAATAATAAATTTGAAATAAATGATGCAATGGATTTCCAACTCAAATAAATGAAATCCTAGTGGCTATTTTGCCATGAGATTTATGGGGAAATGTTACAACACTGAAGATATAGCACCGTTTTTACTTTGAGACAAGTAGAGATGAGTATCTAAAATAAAGTGTGAAAATGATCTAAAGATTCCTATTACCTATGCTTCCCCTCTGAGCTGAAATCATATTATTTACATTATAATCAACTTCTCTCTGCAACTGCTTTTTGCAGTAAACCTCTGGGTTTCACTAGGAACAGGTTGATCTGTATTGGCAGACCAAATAACATCACATTAGTGTTTAGCTTGCTCTGCTTGTTTTCCTACAAAACTCAGCTCACCATAACTTCTCTAAAGAAATAACACTTCTGTTTCTGTAAATATTCACAATTAGTCAATTTACATATTTATTGATGTGTAATACATATTTTAGACAGTCTAACTATATTATACATTATAGGGCATGAATCAAGTAAATCACAAGGTATGTGTGCTGAAGTAATTTCAAAAATGTAAGAAAATTTTACTTTTCACTATAAAATTGTTGGTTTAAATTAAAACAGGGATCATTTTATTCTTTAATGATGCAGACTTACAGAAACCAAAATGCTGGTGTAAACTTGGCAATTGGCCCAAGTTTTTTCCTTGTCAGTTTCACAGGTCACACCATGCTTGTATGATAGATAATATGAATTCACTGCATTGGGAGGTCTGAGGCTGTTAGCTTTCAAAACCTCTCTTAGCAGACAAGTTCAATCAGCATAAAGAGCACAGTGAGGCACGGAACTGTTATGTTGCATCAAGCAGCAAAGTAATTTATTCCTTGACATACCTGAAAATGAACAGATTCATTTCTGAGGCATGAGAACATGTATTCTACAATGTAGGCTAAGATTCATTTAGCCTGACCGATAAAGTTTCAAAGTCATATTGGGTAGTATGCCTGTTTAGTGGCTTGGGTGTAAAGCTTATGATAATGGAAGGGGATAGAGAATACAAGATAGAAGGTAGCCAAAACGGAGAGAAATCAGGGATTTCACAGTAAAGGAACCATTGCTATGAAAACTGCTGAGACCTTTTTCTCTCCTGTCCATGCTCTGGAGATTTTGCTATTCCATGAGTTTTTTCTGTTTAAAAATGTGCTTATGGTAGAATTTGAACTTTGATTAAAAAATCTAATTGGTTCATAAAAGTTATCAAATGGGTTCTTCAATTCATTTGAAGAAAGAGTTAAACTCTGTTTTCTTTCTTTGTTGTCTCTTTTGAATCATAACAACATTAGGCTTATTTTTTCCCTTTTCCATTTTCCTGCAGTGAGATTCTTTTCAATTTAATCCTCTTTCATTTGTAATTAGTAGTGGTTAACAACAGCTTGATATTCTCTCTCTCTCTCCCTTTCTCTCCCTCTCTTTTGCATAAACACAATGATGTGATTAGCAATAAGCATTTAGTAATCCATTTAGGAAAATGTGGAATGTGGAAGAATTTGGTTTATTGTCCTGTGTGGCTTCCCTGTACTAATCCTCCTAGCCCTTACCAAAGGGGGAAGGTTAAGGCAAAGATAATTCACTTTTGATACCGAAGGGGCCAGAAAGTGTGCTGTGGAATGCAGTTTTCGCCTTAAGTAGATCATAGTTGTGTGGATGATGCCCATCGAGATAAGGAAGGGGAGACGAGCAAGGCGATAGGAAGCCATTTTTCCAGTGTTGAAAGTGACACCCCAGGAGTTATAGTCACTTAGAGACCACTGGACGATGTGCAGTGGGAAGCGGATTTGCACTGCAGGTGATGCGGATTAGAGAATCAGCTAGAAAAGAGGTAATTACAGTGGACAATGACAAGTTGACAAGCACAAGTGAGACTGTGCAAATGCACAGACAGCAGCCAGCACAGTGCCTCCATAGCTCACAGACTCCGAGGCTGTTTCCAGCATAAGCCTCTCCAGGCATGTCCTGAAGCCTCATCTTGGGTCCTAACAACTTGCCACAACTCCATCTTTCCCTCTGGAATTCCTGCCACCACCCTAAAACACAGTCACACTTGATAAAGGCCGAGAAGAGAGCCTCTTTTTGGACAGCTGACTTTACCTCTCACACAACACTCTCAGTTGGCAAGTCCAACCAGCCACCAAGTTAAAGACACCTGCCTGTGACACTCACGAGGGAGCCTCGGGGGCTCTGCCCCTTACTTCTCAACATCCCAGCACATCACGTCCATCTAGACTGGCGAGCGCCACAGAAAACTGCGTGTGTCTGCCAAGTGAGAATGAATAATGAGGAAACCTCCAGTTAGGGTTAAATGAACACTGTTTGCGGCATCAGACAAGTGAGAGGAGAAATCTGTATTCCACCCCAGGGAGAATTTTCCACATTTACGTCACTGTCCACTCTGACGTCCTCATTTCACCTGTGTCCCCAGGAGGGCTCCGCTGCAGACCACAATCCTTTCTTGTGCTCCCACCCTGTGATTTTCACAACATTTGAATATTAGCACTTCTAATGTGTTTAGTTAGCATACAGCTTAGAAATTCATAGCGTCGTTAACATTTAAAAGTCTAACAGGGGTCTTTTCAAGATTCCAAATGTTTTCACTTGGCTTTCATCTCCTAGGGCAAAAAAATTGTCTGTTAAAGTAAGAATCACATCAAGTATGTAAGATATATGTGAACTATAATACTTTAAGAAGATGTGTACGCATCTTACATGGTACACAAGATGCCTATATGTAAGGCGTATGTTACAGAATATGTAAATATGATATATTAAGTATTATATATGATATAGAGCAAATATATAGTAGATATATGATAGATTTAGTATATGTGGGTAATACATGCAAATATTAAAGATATATATAAGATGTATGTACATATTATATATGTACAAATATGCCTCAAATTTTGTCTGGGTGTGTACATAAATACTTGAGAATTATGTGGCAGGGTAGTGTGAATGATAACAATAACTACTGATTAGAAAGTACACATTTTTCTTTATAAATCACCTTTGCTTATTCACATATACATTGAAATACTGCCAACAGACAACCCCCTTCTTAAGGTGAATATTTTGTGAATTATTTCTCACTCTATTTAACAAGAACAAAAAGCAAATCAAAACAGTCATCTTCTGTCCCTTATAAACTGACATAAAACCTCCTCAGTAAGCCCATCATTCCAGTAAACACAGACAATCTGCTCCTTTAGAGTAGTCCTAACTACCGTTTTAAGTTCCAGTCTTCATTTTGAAATGTCAGAATATATGAAAGACCCTAAAAAGAGAAAGTCTTACTACTTTGTGGGATGATGTAGTGTGTAGATTCCTACAGATTCCTATAAGAAGGTAGTGAGAATAAGGAGAGAGAGGAAACATTCCTCATTGTAGTTATGACAGCCTAGGAAAAGCCAAGAAGCCAAATGACTGGGACCCAGGGCTTAGAAGGAAGGAGCCATCAGTGAGGGACCAAGTAAGTCACAGAGAGGGTTCTTACTCAGATGGCTCTGAGACTGTGCGTCCAGTTCGGCATTCTGAGAAGGGGTGAACTGCTCACGAATCAGGACCCTGATCTGCAGTACACTGACTCAGGGAAGCCGACATGGAGCCATAGGAGAGATTCCTGCAGCCCTCGTGTGCCTCATCCTCACAGATGGCAGATAAGGCTTCCCAAAGGAAAAGACGGTATTGTTACAGAAGGGAAGGGATGCAAGGAGTGAGAATGAAAGAGAATGAGAGAATATTATATTTATAAATATATATATTTATATATCAGTCATGTCTGACTCTTTGTGACCTCATGGACTGCAGCACTCCAGGCCTCCCTATCCTTCACCATCTCCCAGAGCTTGCTCAAACTCGTGTTCATTGAGTCGGTGATGCCATCCAACCTTCTCATCCTCTGTCATCCCCTTCTCCTCCTGCCTTCAATCTTTCCCAGCATCAGGGTCTTTTCTAATGAGTCAGCTCTTTGCATCAGGTGGCCAAAATATTGGATTTTCAGCTTCAGTATCAGTCCTTCCAATGAATATTCAGGATTGATTTCCTTTAGGACTGACTTCCTAAACGTGTGTGTATGTGTGTGTGTGTGTGTGTGTGTGTGTGTGTGTATTTATAGTGCAAAACATGTTTAAGAAGTCTTTTTTTTTCCAAATGAAAAGTTATTGTAAGAGCCATCAAACTTAGAAAACCAGGGCCTCTATAATCTTTCTAGAAGAAAACCTACTTTTCATTTCAGTAAAGGGGATAAGTGAGCACTAAGTATGGACGAGGTGCAATGGCCATGCATAACCTGGAAGGGCATCAAAGGGGAGCAAGGCCGAGTTGACACTGTCCTGAGTCAGCTCACAGTTGCAAAGGCCAAGGACCAGCAAGCAGGTGGGAAACAGGGATGGCTATGGTCACGTCTCCTGGAGCAACTCGATCTGCTTTAAAGAGTGAGCAAGTGGTCATAAGTAACCATTAGAAGGATGTATTGTAGAGAGGGTTTAAGTTACAGAAAAAAGAAGTCCTATTCTTATAATATTCCAGGTAATCCATTTATATTTGAAATTTAATGAAGATTAGCAGGGAATAGGGATCATTTTATCCCTCCAAATCATACTATGATAGATTTTAAACATAATATATACTTTATAAAAGATATGGGATCTTTAAGTTTTTTATTGTGGTCAAAGATACACAACATAAAATTGATCCTTTTAATCATTTTTTAGTGTGTACCTCAGTAGCACTGTTGGAGGAGGTCACTAAGAGGATGTAACCACCAGTTGACCCACAAGCTGGATCCAAGCAACTGGAAGTTCCTCACCCCCTCCCCTGTCATTGGAATGTACATTTTAGCCACCATTCCCATACTAGTAGCACTTTCAAGGATGTAGCCTTGACACAGTATATTAACTACATATGAACAAATTTCATTCCAAGAGTGCATTTATAAGTCCAATTTGTTTGTAAGCTCAACACAGTTAACCTAGTAAAATAACACAATAAGCTATGCAGTATTATAGTATAATAGGTTTGTAATACTTTGCCCATAAATACATAAAAAATAAAAACAAAAAATGAAGAAAACATTTTAATCTTACAATACAGTACCTTGAAAAGCACAGTAGTACAGTACAACAGCTGGCATAGAGTGAACAGGGAGGAAGAGTTACTGACTTGAGGAGGGAGATGAGGTAGGAGATGAAGTGGGAGATGGTAGAGCTGAAGGATGGTCAGCCATAGGAGATGGAGGGCAAGCTGCAATTTCACTCATGCCTGACATTGATGGAATGCACGTTTGTATCTTTGAAAGTTTGCAACTTGAAGGTTTGTATGTAGAAGACTTACTCTATTGTGTTATTGAGACTTCTGTACTGAGTGAGTGACTAAATCAGGTTAAGTCCTTTACATAAATTTTATTAAGATTCTGGTGAGACCTCACACCAGACAGAATGGCCATCATCAAAAACTCTATAAACAATAAATTTTGCAGAGGGTGTGGAGAAAAGGGAACCCTCTTGCATTGCTGGTGGAAATGTAAACTAATACAACCACTATGGAAGATGGTATAGAGATTCCTTAAAAAACTAGTAATAAAACCACCATACGACCCAGCATATACTAGTATATACCCACTACTAGGCATATACCTTGAGGAAAACAAAACTGAAAAAGACACATGTACTCCAATGTTCATTGCAGCACTATTTACAATAGCTAGAATGTGGAAGCCACCTAGATGTCCATCGACAGATGAATGGATAAATAAGCTGTGGTACATATACTTAATGGAATATTACTCAGCCATAAAAAGGAATACATTTGAGTCAGTTCTAATGAGGTGGAGGAACCTAGAGCCTAATATACAGAGTGAAGTAAGTCAGAAAGAGAAAGATAAACATCATATACTGATGAATATATATGGAATCTAGAAAGATGGTACTCATGAATTTATTTTCAGGGCAGCAACAGAGAAACAGACATAGAGAACAGACCTATGGACATGGCAGGAGGAGTGGAGGGAGAGGGTGAGATGTATGGAGTGACTTGGAAACTTACAGTTTTAAGTTCCTTCACTAACCTATACCTATAGGTTCCTTTATTAACCTATACCTACTAATCAGAAGTGGTTTGGCTCCTTCTCTGATATCTCTTTGCTTTCCATGTTATGGGTGCCAGGTTGCAAACTAATAAGCATGAAGCATTCACACAGCTGTGCAATCATAACCTCCATTATCTCTAGAGTGTTTCATCTTCTCAAAGTGAAACTCTATACACCCCATTTCTCCCTCCTGTAAGACCCTGGCAACTACCACTCTACTTTCTATTCCTATAAATTTGATTACTCCAGGTACCTCAAGCAAGTGCAATCATACAATTTTTGTCCTTCTGTGTTGGACTTAATTCGGTTAGCATAATATACTACAGATTCATCTATACTGTAGCATGTATAAGAATTTCCTTCCTTTTTAAAGATGAATAATATACCATTGTGTTTATAACATGCATTTTGTTTATCTGTCCATCTGTTAATAGATATTTGGGCTATTTCTACCTTTTGGCTATTGTCAGTAATGTGACTATGAACACTCTTTCACTACCTTAAATATTAAAACACAAATGAAAATACCGACTGGTCACATGAAACGACAAGATTGATGTAACTTTTCTTTGCCTAATTAATCACTATGACAGTAATGTTCAATTTGAATCTATCCTTTTAACATTCATACCACTGAGGGCATTAGGAACTCTCTATAAGAACACATGTAATTGAGTCCTGTGTGTTAGGACTTTTTGTCTAAAGGGTTTTTTAATTAACTTGTGATGTTTATATAAGAATAGATAATAAATATGCTTAGTTCAAGATTCCATGTATATCATTAGAACTCGACAATGACTACAGAGTTTCAGACTTAAATCACTCAACAGAAGATTACTCAGGAGTATTTTATTTCAGACATTTATAATTGTCCATCATATATAATAAAAAGCCAACTGAATTTTAGTTAATTTTGTTACTGTTTATAAAGTCTCCACAGATGTTGTATCTTCTTAGTGCCAACACTCAGGATAAGCAGAATTCCCCCACAGCTGACCCTTGGTAAGTCTGCAGGATGGAAGTGGGTTTCAGTTTCATCAATTATTCAAGGTGGTCTCTGACATGGAAGTTAATATACTTTTCTAAATTTTGCTCTCAAGGCTAAAAATGTTTTGCAAATGGAATTCCTGTATTTTGGAGAGCTATGCCCCCATGTTTGAAAACTGTATAAAATAAAAAATTTTACCTGATATTTTTCTTCATCTGGTCAAAAATAACACAATCAATTTGCCTTAAATATTTTCTAGACTGAGTATCTCCAAGTAGAAAAGGCAGAAGACATAATCTATTCTTTTCCTCAGCTTTTGTTTTTCCTGGTGGACAATTTGTAGACTCTACTTTTGAGCTTGTTTATAATGTATGTTCCATATCAGACTTGTCCCTACTTTCTCTTCACCCCACTTGAATGTAGACAGATTAGAGGAAGGAAATACTACACATCCAGTGTACTGCACCTAACTTAACATCTCTCCTGCTAAGTGGCTTTGTTCTCACACAGAGAATTGATGTGACTAATTTACCAGTGGTTAACTAGACACTAAACAGCATTTTATTTTCATTGGTGGATAAGCTTGATCAGGTTGGCACGCCCCTACAATTTTTGGATCCTTGCCCAGGAAGGTGGTTGATGTAGGTCACTCTCTACACTTTACTGATGACCTCTTCTTTCAATATTTTGAAAAATATCCACTATTTTTTGAGGTTGATGTAATGCCTAGCATCACAACATGACTGAAAGTTAAAATTATTTGTAAATGATGCCTTATTCTGCCACTTTGAAAAATGACTATATAGATATAGACACATTATAAAATGAGATCTTTTTGGAAATTCAATATACTTCAGTAAAATTAAATATAAATGGCAAGATTATGGAGAATTGAAATTAAAAGTGAGACCTACTACCCACAGAATGACTGATAATTAAGATGTAAGGTGACGTATATAATAAGATGATGAGGTAGTGAATGCAGCAGCAAATGAAGAAGAGAATGAAAGGAATAACTAGGTCAGTGAAATCAACAAACAGATTTTAAATTTCCCAAACAACTGCTTCAAATCAGCATGTGTTTTTGTTCATTTTCTCTTCAGATATTGTTTAAGCCCAGAACAACATATGAGCTAGCTATTTCTACATCAATTTTATTCTTTAAAAGGATTTTCCCAATAGCTTTACTTGAACATGCTTTTTCCAGGAAAATGTATGAAACAAAAACCTCAACGGTCATGTACCTTAATTTTCTAGCATTTCAATCAACATCTTAAAGCTGGTTCTTCCCTTAAAAGAATGAAGACAATTGATATTTCACTGTTTTTGTGGTACTTCAAATTATCATACATTGATAGATTTTCATACTTTAACACAGAGTATGGTTAAGGGAAGCTGAATAGAAATTAACAGCACATGGAGCTTTGTGAATATCCTATTACTTTTTAAAAAAGGAAAATACATTTATTAAAAACAATTTTAGAAAATTCTGGGGAGCTAGTAGTGATAGAAGCACATTTTAGTTTTGATGATGTGACATTTTCCTTAAACTTCTGAGTTTTAAACTAAGCACGTGGTATATGACACACTAACAAATACCCGTAACAGTGGTACCCTGTGGAGGAGAAGACAGGAACTTTATCTTGGGTACCAGACTACTCTGGTATTCCAATAGCTGATTTGATACATAATGTTACCAAATGACAGGCGATGAAAGAAGGAGAGGTGATTTTATCAAATACTGCATTAACCAGGTAATTAACACTGGATGTTGCAACAAACCACCCCAAATCTCAGTTACTTAACCCACTGAAGATTTATTTTCAGTTCAATTCACAGGCTGATGGTAATATTTAAGGATCAGGACTTTGATAATTTCTGTCTTGTAATGCCAGCATCTCCTAGAGATCCTCAGCATACTCTGGTGCATCCCAGTGCATCCAGACAGATAGACAATGAACAACGAGATTTTTCTTATGGCTGAGCCTGGTTATAGAGCATACCACTTCTGCCTGCATTACACTGTTCAGAACCTGGTTTTATGACCCTAGCCGAAGTGCAGAGGAGGCTGGGAAATGTAGTTTCCCAATGTACCCAGGAAAATGAGACAGTGGGCATATGCCCAATTTCTATCACAAAGAGCACTGCTAAAGGAAATTTCTGAAAAAGGACAAATAGCAGAGAAAGATTACTGGAAATATATTTATATATGTATGCAGTTTACCAAAAAGGTAAATTGATGTCAATTGTTATTTTTTTTTCTGTTACACAGCAGTCATGTAAAATAGGCAAGAGATGTAGTACTGTATTTACTTCACAAATTAAGAAACCAAGATTCGAGGGGGGAAAGAAAACTCTTAAATTGATACACATGCAATGTCATGAACAAAAGAAGTCAGATTCGTTCTCGGACACTCTACAGCGTTCTCTGCAGAACTATGACCCTCTCTGAAAGCCTAAACACAACACTGGATGCTGACCCTGTGGAATGTCTCTATTTAGTGCACAACCTTTTTTTCTTTCCACTCGAAGTGAAAAATTTTATAAATTTTATAGCCAGTTTCTAGGTTAAGAGCAAAGTAAATGTCTATACCTAGGAAATCTGTGCTCTAAGAAGAGGACTGTTTGTCCCAGATACAGAGTTGGTGCTATGGTGGGTTAGATGGGCCAGGCAGAGTCCATGCCTCAGTCTGTTCTATTAAGGTTACCCAAGGGAGACACTAATCAAGGCTTTTGACTTAATAGGGAATTTGGGGTATCTGGGCATACTGATATTGTCAAATTAGCCATAGGCCTGGAATTAATTTGAGTCAAAGTGCCATCCTTTATCTGTTGTGACTTTCAGTCAATTAGAATCTGTAAGCCTATTATTTCATTTGGAAACTGGATATCATGATGTATCCTCTAAATAAGTCATAGATGTGATGAGAGAATAAATAAGTTAGTGGATGTGGAAACATGTTGATTATACAATTACATCCTGTGACTGGAATACAGAGCTGGCTGGTTTATTGAGGGAGCTCAACATGTTGGCATTACACACAGAAAAGAGGCTTTTACCACTGTTGTTATTATTACTTCAATATTAGTCTTAAAAATATACTCTTGAATCCTTTTCTTTAATCATATCTTGAGACACTTCCATCATTGCTGGTTACTACTGGTTATTAAAGCAGATTAATCCAATATAAAACTATCAATCTCATAACCTAGTCAGATTTTCCCCAGAAGTTTTCACTTATAGATTCTACTTTTCCAATAAAGTGGGAGTAAGGAGGATAGCAGTAGTGCAGAACAAGGGTTTCCATGTCTAACTTGGCTACATTTGTAGCTCATCTTATAATTTATTTTCTGACTTACTGGGTAACTCAAATGGGACCCTAGTGACCTCTTTTGGCCCTTTTAAAAAAATGTGTGTTTTTTCATTGGGTTACTGAAATAGACCTGTAGCGCCTCCCCAATGCAGAGATCTCTGCGATACCAAAGATCTGACAAAAACTCATTCTCCCCATCATTGCAGTCCCCATCAGCTCCCCACCAGCAGTCTCTTAGGGCAAGAGTCTTGTCTATCTTCAGGTAGTTCTCTGAGGTAGAATGTGAACAAGATGACAAAAAAGTCAGTTATCATCCACAGTGTCCACTGAGCCCATGACATCCTCATATAACCTTGCTACAACTGGTGAGAGCAGAGGTTAATTTACAACTGCACACACTCTCCATTCTGCAGTGCTCTGTTCTCAATTCTCTTCTTTTCTACCATATAGGTTGGGGACAAAGGAGCAAGTCCATTTCCTAAACACACATCAAACTGAGGAGTTTATTTCTAACTCTCTTTATTACAGCTCTACACTCATAATTTCTCCACTTTCCATTATTTTAGTGAAGCACTGCCCTTCACTTTTTAGGACATCAGTGCTGGGAAACAACAGATTTTAGGCTGATCACCCAGGTTGAAATGACCAGGGGAGTGTGACTTAATGATTAATTAATTGCACACAGTGACTATGACTAATTCATTTGTGACATATCTGCAAGGAAAAGGATCTAAGTGGAATCTCGGGTCCTTGAACACCAAGTTACTGAGCAGAAGAAAAGCTGGTGAATTAACAGTGCATTTTTAACTCATCATTGGCTTTCGGGGACTGAGGTTCATATTTAACCCTGCTGGTTTGAAAAATGTGTAGCAGTGACTTCAGCAAGGAACAGAACATACCTTTGTAGGGTGTGGAGTGGGACTGATTTCTACCTCCAGTGGAGAGAAATGGCCAAGTACACTGAGGAAAAGCAAAACACTTGGGAACATTTATGTTTCTATTCATCTCCCTGAGATGCACCAGCTTTGGAGGCTCTTACTCAATCAACTCTTGGAGAAACCTTCCCTTAATCTGTGGCCCTTTTTATCCTATATCCAGCACTGGGCAAGAAATTAAATTTATACAGAGTACAGTATTCCTCTGTTTTCCATCTCTTAAGGCCCCTGGAATGGATACACTGATGTGCCCCACCCATCATGTGGATCCATGCCTTTATGGGATAGAACACACAAAATCACAATGGCCAGGTTCCCTAAGGGCAGGGCAGCTGCACATGCCTGGGATTTGGAATGGCATGGTGAGCCTGGGCATCCACATTGATTCCCAGTGTGTGCTCTTCTCTTTCCCCAGATGCCCACAATTAACTTTGCAGACGACTAGACAGTGGTTTAAGTTTCCTTCATGTGATTTCTCCTAGTGAACACGATGCATATCCTTTAACACAATACCAAGTGAAAGCTAGGAGACTGTAATACAGTATTTAGCTCTTTCCACTCCTCCTTCCAAGAATGTTTTTATACCCATCCCTGACTGTTCCAAGTACCAAAAAAATACCATATGCCAGACTTGCAGCCTTCCAAGCAAACCATAATAGTTTATTACTAAGACCATTGTGATTGCTCCCCCTTGGTCCTGCATGTGACTCTTTGCAACTGCATGGACTGCAGCCTGCCAGGCTCCTCTGTCTGTAAGATTCTCCAGGGAAGAATATTATAGTGGGTTGCCGTGTCCTCCTCCAGGGGATCTTCTAGATCCAGGGATTGAACCTGTGTCTCTGACATCTTCTGCACTGGCAAGCAGATTCTTTACTACTAGTGCCACCTGGGAAGCCCTTTGTCCTAGCCTGATGTTATAATATTCTATCCAAAGAGACCGCAGTCTAGACAAGCAGAGGTATTTGGATGAGTGTGTGAATAAATTAATAATCAATAAGTAAACAATAAATTAGTATCGAGGTAATATTGAACATATTCCTCTATTTCTCTTAACAATTTCGAAAATAATTTCAGATCCTTGTACCTCCCCTGAGCAACTGCAATGGTGTACTGATGAGTCTTCCTTTGTATGATAGTGTCAGTTTTCAACATCTTCTCCATATTGTTACTAAGCTGTATTTGCTAAAATACAAATATGATACCACTGCATTTCTACTTAAAACATTCCATTTTCATTCATTATTCATAGATTCAGTGTCAATAGCATAAAGAATCAACCCTAGGTCCTGGTTTTCATTGGTCCTAAATGTCATACCACAATCTGAGTACCATCTTCTAGCACCATTCCTTATACATTAAATTACTCATCCATAATTGCCGAGACTGGCTTGACAAGCAGGGTTTCAGAAAGCGCGATACAGCAAGAAAATGAGAAAAAAAAAAAAACAAACGTAAGATTTCAGAGAAAAGCAAGGATCAGGAGACCAATACCACTCCAAGGTGAAAGTGTCAAAACTGAACCCAAGCCAGCTTTATTATACTTTCAGCTGTGAATGAAAAAATATGCAGGGAGTTAAACTGTAACTCATGTGGCCTTCAGGGCCAAAGAACAAAATGATCATTAACCATTGAGTA
>ML664668.1:225182-251995 GCA_007570785.1 Antilocapra americana
TCTCATGCCTTATAGCATCCAGTTTATCAATAATTATAAATTTCTTCGGTGGCTCTTACCAGGGGCCTGCTTTCCTTTTATTCTTCCTGTCTCCTACACATAATAGACTAGTCCTTTTCATGCCTCTATAATTTACCTCCTGAATTTCCTTCTACCTTTTCCACTTCTATATGGTTGGAATTTTACTAAAGACAAATTGAAACCTGCCTTGTAAAGGCTTTATTACTGATCTCAGGCCATTTCTTCCTCTTCTGTATTTCTAGAGTCCTTTATTATAATATCATTATATCACTGATCACATCTTGATGTATTTATATGGCATCAATGTTCCTCCCCACTGGTATGATCTCCTTTAAGACAGGCCCAGCATCTCCTTCGTCTTTGTGCTCTACATTAGAGACAATTTCCAGCACATCATAGTTGCTCCATAATTACTGGAAAAGTAACAAAGAATTAAAAAGTCTCAAACCCAAAGATGAATCATCATTTGGAGATTGTTCAGAAACCTATCTGCAGCAAATCCCAATTCACCACTAACAGAGTACAAATAAAGAGTATTATTGCAGAATGCAATTTGGTGCTATGTATCAAGAGTCTGAAAGCATTCTTACTCCTGGAGTCAGAAACACTACTCTAGAAATCTGTTATCAGAGATGTTATAAAACAAACAGAAATTGTTCAGTTGTGTATCACTTACAAAATAATTTAAACAAAAAGTGGAAACAGGCTGCTTCTAGAGCTCTAAGGAATACTGGAGAAGGTTAAAATATTGAAGCAAGAGGTATAGTACTGAGGGCCAAGGTAGTATATTCCAGGGCTCTGCTGGACTCCATCTATCATTCTTCTCTGCTAGTTTCACGTGATTTCATTCTTCAGGTAGGTTTCCTCCTGAGGAAGAAACCATGGCTCCAGCAGATGCAGATTCCCATCCTTCTCTGCATTAGCAACTTAAGAGATA
Source organism: Antilocapra americana (assembly GCA_007570785.1). Classification (NCBI taxonomy): domain Eukaryota; kingdom Metazoa; phylum Chordata; class Mammalia; order Artiodactyla; family Antilocapridae; genus Antilocapra; species Antilocapra americana. Next base: position 226,141 of record ML664668.1, read on the forward strand.
AAAGAGCCCTTTTTCTCCTATTCTCCTAGCATCTATCAAACCAAAACATGTATTGAATCGACCTACTTAGATCATAAGAACATCCTGTGCCTAATCACTGTTTCCAGGAGAGCTGGATGGAAAGTGCTGGTGTCCCAAGACAAGGATGCTAGAAGTTTAAAAATAAATGCATAAGTAAATCATACATCCACTGTGAGTCAGAGAATTATGTTCAAGAGCACACATCATATTACAATATTAAAGAAATGGTTTTAAAAAGAAAACAAGTAAAAAACTAGATGCCTAAGTTAGTGGTAATGTTGATTGTGTGCATATGCTGAAACATCATATAACCATCTCAGAAGTGTGTTTTTCTAGAATTTTTTGAGTATATGAAAAGATGGATATGATATTATAGCAAAAAAAAATATACTACATATTTTCAGAAAATGCATTGAAAATGATCAAACTTTAGGGCATTAAATTACTGGAGTTTTATTTCTTTATAATTCTCTGGGCATTTTAAATTTTCTACACTGGCAACCAATTTTATAATAAAATAGTTTAAAATACCTGATAAATATCAGGAAATAGAAATACAATGGCTATTCTTAGGGCAATCAGATGTGAGTTGGTGGTCCTGGTAGAGAAACTATATATTAATAGATCCAAAGGTACCTCACATGGTAAAGAATTTGTCTGCAATGCTGGAGACCTGGGTTTGATCCCTGGGTTGGGACGTTCCCCTGGAGAAGGAAATGGCAACCCAGTCCAGTATTCTTGCCTGAAGAATCCCACAGACAAAGCCTGGCAGGCTGCAGTTCATGAGGTCACAAAGAGTCTGACATGACTGAGTGACTAACACACACACACACACACACACACACACACACACACACACGCGCTACTTTCTTCAGTTGTTGTTCAATCACTTAGTTGTGTCTGACTCTGTAACCCCATGGACTGCAGAATGCCAGGCTTACCTGTCCTTTCTCCAACACCCAATACCATCCTTCTTTTAGGTCCAGTATAGTTTTTAAAGGTTCAGAATATAGGAGGTATATATTTGAGCTTCTTACTATGTTTTAGGAAATTGGGGATATTGTCTAAGACTCTCCTGGAATTGATCTTTGAGCTCAATCATCCATTCTGCATCCAGGCAGCATCTTCAAAAAGCAAAGCCATATTACCTATTTTAATCAACAAAGTGAATTGAGGCAAAGTTGAAAATTCAAATATATTGTATTATTAGTAACAGTGTAGTCCTAGATCTTAATGTCCAATGGTAAACTTATGAAACAATGAACACTGTAAAGAGACAGCTTCTGTTTATTAACGTTTTCTATTATCTCCATTGGAAGAGGTAGTGTCAAACCCCATGGAATGACAGTGTAAGGTGAAAATGTGAGAGCAAGTCAAATAAATCCAGTTACTCTTCTGTCAAATTCAAGACAGAGCTAAAGTGTGCAGAAAGGAGGGTGATATCCAAAGAATATTAGAAAGAACTAGTGAGGTCAATCTTACTCTTGATGAGATGATTAAACAGTGATGATCGAAAATGACAACAGACTTTCACTTCTATTCAAGATCTATTAATGGCCTGAATATATAATACCTTCCTACATGAATGAACTAAAAATACCGGCCAAAATACATGAAACAAAATTCTTAAGGTACTGGATATCAGGCAAGAAAGGACTGTGATTGCTAAGGCTTAGGGAACAAATTGGTTAACCTGACTATTGATAAAATGGGCAGGGTAAAGAATGATGCTTTTTAAAGGGGTACCACATTTCAGAGGCAGAAACATCAAACAGGCCACATACTATTAAAACTGATGGAGGCACATGAGCAAGCAAGATAGGGATAAGGGGAGGTGATACTTTGCTGGAGTTTTGGGGGTTGGTTTGTTGGTTGGTTTATTTTTCTCCTGTTTGATTTGTTTCTGTGCTCTCCTGTCATATTCTTCGAGTTCAGGGATCAGATCCCTAAAAACAATGCAACTTATTGTCAAAGATCAAGGGCAAGGAAAGATTTTATTTTAAAAAAAACGATTCATAGCCTGTTGACAGCTGTACATTTAAAGAGAGATGAGTTCTGCAAGGGAGCTCGAACCAAAACAGCTGAAAGTAAAGGCAGGCCCATTTTCACTAGAGGGTTGATAAGACATATTTTACTCTACCTTATGCTAAATCTTTATAACTCAAACTGTAGTGAAAGAATGGCAATTGTCCACTGAGTTGAGGTAGTAACTCAGCTTGAATCCCAGTATGCCTTCACTTTTCTAATAGAAGTGAAAAGATGTATAAGAAATAGTCCTCATTTGTCCTTATTTGAAGTATTTTCTTTTTATCATTACAGAAACATAATAAGACAATTAATAAGCTATTAAAATCATTTAAATATTCATAAAAAAGAAGACAACTTCTTTAGTTTCAGCATAAACATACAGGCATCCCTTCCCACTAAATGTGCTATGGTCTTTATGGCTTTCATTTGCTCTTTTATAGCTGGAATTTCTGCCAAGTTTCTAGTGAAATAAGATATGTTTATGACTAAGACCGAATTTCACAGCTTCAAAAAACTTCAACTAGATCCTTTAAAAACTTGGTATCTGAAACTAGATACCTTAGACATATGTCTCTATGAAACTTGACAAGTGGAGATTTACTTTCTAATCTTGCAATATATCCAGCGTGGGCATGGATGAAGAGAATGAGCTCACGCCTGACAGCCTTGAACACTACATATCACAAAGGCCAGCATCAAGCCCTACTGTAATACACTGGCTGGCCGGCTTGTACTGTCACCGTGGAATCCCAGTGGCTTTCATGCTGCAGAATTTATCATTTAAAGGCCATTTAAGAGAACGAACATCTGGAGAGAGTAGCACAGAGAGTGCCAAGAATTCTAAGAACCTTCTGATCCTTTCAACTTTTTCACAGATTTCATGAGACAGCAGTATGAAAAGAGGGCAGGAAAGGGACACTGCTAAGTTGGCCCACAGGCTTTGACCTGCAGGCTGAGGCAGGGACACAAATGCTCTTCTCTGAAGAAGACTTTGATAAGTCATCCACTTAGTGATGTACCTGACTGCTCTATTTTTTTTGACCCACAAAAGAAGAACAAAAATGTCTTTCTAAAAAGGAAATACGAAGACATAGCTTCCCTTTAAATGATGGAAGCACTTGAGCTATGGTTTTCCTTAGCATACACTTGATTTGTAGATAAACTCCTAGAGAGTTATAAAAATCAAAGAGGCACCAGTGTTCAACTATCAAGAAAAATCAGTACCACTGGTACAGTTTCTAAGTGAAGCAAATATGGTTTCGGAAGATGAGGCTGGCTAAAAAAAAGAAAACTGACATAGAGGAATGGGGATAATAGTTTTATTAAGTGCCTGAGACAACTCAGATTTGTGGTATTTGCTGAAAACAAATGATATGTATATTTTGTTGAAATGGCATGCCAGGTCTGGGCAAGATCAAGAGACAGTATGAAGGTTGAAAAAAAGAGTTGAGTACAAGCTTTGAAATTCTAACAAATGAATGAATGATTAAAACAGTACAGATATTTGTTTGTGCTGGTACCATAAAGCATTCTGCCTTAGTGCAAATCATAGAAGACTATAGACAGTGCATGTCATGGTGCCAGTCAGGAGAATCTATCATTCTTTGTAAAGTGCCATTCTTTGCTTTCTGAGACTATGTGTTGCATTGTATTGTTTAAGGATACATTCATAATGCATTACCGCATTTTTAATTTTTTTTACCACTTAAGGATGTAGTATCTTAAATCTATGTACTTTTCTTCTGAATATGTGTATTGCCATCATAGCTGTACTGTAAAGTCCCTTGAAAAGAAGATAAGACAGCAAGATGTAGATATCAAAGATGATTTTCAGTAAACTGATTAGGGAAATGGAGATTAACATTGATGCTAATGCAATTTGTATGAGATCTCCTCATATGTTTCTGTCATCTGCCAAGGTCATATGGTCTCCAGAGGACAAATCCCATATTGAGGAATTGGTCATTTGCATCTAACTGGTCAATATTAAGTTTGCAGAATTATTCACGCATCTTCTTACAGTAAGTCCCCTACATACGAACCTCCAAGTTGTGAACTTTCAAAGATACGAAAGTGCATCTGGTTCCAACAAGGAACCAGAATTTATTCCATCAAAAGCATGAGTGGAATTGCAGCTTGTCATCCATCACCTATTGCTGATGATCCTCCAGCTCCCACCTCCTTCCCCTCTCCCACTCAGTAACCCTTCTTGCCTGTTCACTTGCTGCCAGCCCCTGTATGCCAGCTGTTGTATTGTACTACTATACTTTTCAAGGTACTGTAACATTAAAAACTGTTGTGTGCTTATTTGTTTTTTATGTATTGTGTGAAAAGCATTATAAACCTACTACAATACAGTACTATATAGCCAACTATATTAGTTGGGTGTCTAAACTAACTTTGTTGGATTTACAAACAAACTGGACTTACAGACGCACTCTCAGAATGGAACTCATTTGTATGTAGGAGACATACTGTATTATCTTTTGGATGTTTGCAGAGTCTTTAGTGATATCCCCTGTTTATTCCTGGTATGGATAATTTGTGTCTCTTTTTTGTCATTCTTACTAAAGATTTATCCATTAATTTTTTTTTAAAGAATCAGTACTTAACTTCATTGATGTTTTCTATCTTTTTTCTGTTTTCAAATTCATTGATTTCTTTTCAGTTATTTCCTTCCTCTGCTTGTGGTGGTGGTAGTTTAGTTGCTAAGTTGTCTGACTCTTGTGACCCCATGGACTGTAGCCTGCCAGATTCCACTGTCCATGGGATTCTCCAAGCAAGAATACTGGAGTGGGTTGCCATTTCCTTCTCCAGGGGATTTTCCCAATTCAGGGATCGAACGTGGGTCTCCTGTATTGCAGGCAGATTCTTTACTGACTGAGCTACAAGGGAAGCCCCTTCTATCCTTGATTTGGGTTTATTCTTTCTTTCTTACATTCTTTAAGTGGGAACTTAGATTACTGATTTGAAACTTTTCCTTTTACCAAATGTATGAGTATTGTGTTATCACTTTCTATTTTATCCATGGTTTAGTTATATGTCACAAACTTTGATATGCTGTATTTTCATTCATTTCTAGGTCATTTTAAAAAACTCGAAAGCTGTGGTACATATACACAATGGAATATTACTCAGCATTAAAAAAATTCATTTGAAGCAGTTTTACTCAGGTGGACGGAACTGGAGCCTATTATCCAGAGTGAAGTAAGCCAGAAGGAAAGACAACAATACAGTATACTAACGCATATATATGGAATTTAGAAAGATGGTAACGAGAACCCTGCATGTGAGACAGCAAAAGAAACGCAGATGTATAGAACAGACTCGTGGACTCTGTGGAAGAGGGCAAGGGTGGGATGATATGGGAGAATGGCATTGAAACATGTTAATTATCATATGTGAACTCAATCGCCAGCCCGGGGCTGATGCTCGGGGCTGGTGCACTGAGATGACCCAGGGGGAGGGAATCGGGAGGGAGGAGGGAGGGGAGTTCTGGAGGGGGAGCATATGTAAACCCATGGCGGTTTCATGTCAATGTATGGCAAAACCAACACAATAAAGTAAAGAAAATTAAAAAAAAATTCTGTTTGGAATTTCCTCTTTGACCCATTGATTGTCTAGGAGTATGCTATTTAGTTTTCATGTCTTTGGAAATTTTATATTCATTTTTAGATTCCACATATAAATGAAAACATACAGTATTTGTTCTTCTCTGATTTGTTTCACTACACATGATACCCTCCCAGTCCATCTATTTTGTTGCAAATAGCAAATTCATATTCTTTCTTATGAAAGAGTAATATTCCATTGTATATAAATACCAGTTTTTCTTTAACCATTCTTCTGTTGGGCATTTAGATTGCTTGCACAACTTGGCAATTGTAAATAATGCTGCTATGAACATTGGGATGCACATATCTTTTCAAATTAGTATTTTTGTTTTCTTCAAATAAATACCCAGGAGTGGAACTGTGGAATTGTATACTAGCTATATTTTTAATATTTTGAGGAACCTCCATACTGTTTTCCATAGTGGCTGCACCAATTTATGTTCCCAACAACAGTGTACAAGGGTTCCCTTTTCTCCACGTTCTCCCCAACACTTATTTGTTGTCTTTTTAACAAGAGTCATTCTAACAGGTATGAGGTGATATCTCATTGTGGTTTTGTTTTACATTTTCCTGATGATCAGTAATGTTGAGCATTTTCACATGCCTACTGGCCATCTGTATGTCTTTTGGAAAATGTCTATTCAGGTCCTCTGCCCATTTTTTAAATCAAGATGTTTTAATTTTTTACACTGAGTTGTATGAGTTCTTTCTGTATTTTGGATATTAACCCCTTATCAGACATATCATTTGCAAATATCTTCTCTCATTAATTAGGGTGCCTTTTTATTTTGTTGATGGATTTTCTCACTGTTTAAAAGATTTTAAGTTTAAGTGCCATTTATTTATGTTTTTCTTTCCCTTGCCAGAGGAGACAGATCAAAAAAATAATTACTAAGGCTGTGCCAGAGTGTACTGCGTATGATTTCTTCTAGGAATTTTATGGCTTCTGGTCTCATATTTATGTCTTTAATACATTATAATTTTATGTTTGTATATGGTGTGAGGAAATGTTCTAATTTAATTCTTGTACATGTAGCTATTCAGTTTTCTCAGCATGACTTATTGAAGAGATTGTCTTTCCCCCATTGTGTATTCTTGCCTCTTTTTCCCTAGATTAATTGACCATATGCAAACAGGTTCTTTTCTGGGCTCTATTCTGTTCCACTGATCTATATGTCTGTTTTAAAATTGGTACCATACTGTTTTGATTACTGCAACTTTGTAGTATAGTCTGAACAAGCATGATACCCCTGGTTTTGTCCTTTTTATCTCAAGATTGCTATGGCTATTCAGAGCCTTTTGTGCTTCCATGAATTTTTGAGAATTATTTGTTCTAGTTCTGTGACTGCCACTGGTAGTTTGATCAAGATTTCATTAAATCTTGAGATTGCTTTGGGTAGTATGATCATTTTAATAATATTAATTCTTCTAATCCATGAACATACAATATCTTTCCATTTATTTGTAACATCTTCAATTTCCTTCATAAATGTCTTATAGTTTTCAGCATATAGGTCTGTCACCTTCTTGCTTAAATTTATTCCTAGGTATTTTATTCTTTTAGATGTGATTGATTATAAATGGGACTGTTTTCTTGCATTCTTTTTTCTGATTGCTCGTTATTAGTGTAGAGAAAAGCAACATATTTCTGCACATTAGTCTTGTACTGTGCAATGTTTTTGCATTCATTACTACTTTTAACAGTTTATCTGACACAGATTTTAGAGTTTTCTACTCATACTACCACATCATCTATACATGTTGACAGTTTTTCCTTCCAATTTGCAGGCCTTATAATTTCTTTTTCTTATCTGATTGCTGTGGTAATGACTTCCAACACTATGTTAAACAAAAATGAGAAGAGTGGACATTCTCGTCTTGTTCCTGATCTTAGAGGAAAAGCTTTAAGCTTTTCACCACTAAGTCTAATGTTAAGTGAGTTTGTCATAAATGGCCTTTATTATGTTGAGATATTTTCTGTGTATACTAACCTTGCTCAGGGTTCTCATCATAAATAAATGTTAAATTCTGTCAAATGCTTTTTCTGTGTCTATTAAGATTATCATGTCATTTTTATCCTTCCTTTTGTTAATATGGTATATCATATGGATTGATTTGCAGATATTGAATAACGCTTTCATTCTGGAATAGATCCCACTTAATCATGCTGTGTAATCCTTTTTAAGTCTTGTCAAATTTGGTTTGCTAATATTTTGTTGAGTATTTCTTAATTTATAGTCATCAGAGATATTGGCCTATATATAATTTTTTCTTTCTTTGTAGCATGTTTAATTTTGGTATCAGGATAATGGTAGTCTCATAGAATGAGTTTGGGAATGTTCCCTTTCCTGAACTTTTATTTACGGTATTGAGTGGTTATCTTTGTACAGCTTCTTTAATAATTGCTCTTAGTGTCATATTACATATGTATAACTTATCACAATCTTCTGGTGTTATCATTTTACCAGTTTGAATAAATGAATGTAGTAAAGTCGCAGGATACAAAATTAATACAGAGAAATTCCTTTCATTCCTGTACACTAACAATGAAAAAATCAGAAATAGAAATTAAAGAAAAAATCCCATTAGCCACTGCAACTAAAAGAATCAAATACCTAGGTATAAATCTACCTAGAGACAAAAGACCTGTATGCAGAAAACTATAAGACATTGATGAAAGAAATCAAAGATGACACAAACAATTGGAGAGATATACAATGTTGTTGGATCAGAAGAATAAACACTGTGAAAATGATTATACTACCCAAAGCAATTCACAGATCCAATGCAATCTCTATCAAATTAACTGTGACATTTTTCACAGAAAAAAACAATAAGTTTACAATTTGTATGGAAACACAAAAGACTCCAAACAGCCAAGGCAATCTTAAGAAAAATGGAGCTGGAAACCTGGCTTCAGGCTATACTACAAAACTATAGTCATTAACACAATACCATACTATATCCCAATGTTCACTGCAGGACTATTTACAAAAGCCAGAACATGTAACAACCTAGATGTTCATCAACAGGTGAATGGATAAAGAAGATGTGGTGCACACATACAATGGGAATATTTCTCAGCCACAAAAAGGAATGCATTTGAGTCAGTTTTAATGAGGTAGATGAACAACCTAGAGGGCTGGGATGGGAGGTAGGAGGGAGGTTCAAGAAGGAGGGGGCATATGCATACCTATGGCTGATTCATTGTGATGCATGGCAGAAACCAACACAATATTTTAAAGCAATTACCCTTTGATTAAAAATAAATAAAATGTCTAAGAAAAAAAGACAGGGCACATATATACAATGGAGTATTACTCAGCTATAAAAAGGATCAACGTTGGGTTAGTTGCAGTGAGATGGATGAACCTAGAGCCTGTTACAGAGTGAAGTCAGTCAGCAATAGAAAAACAAATACCTATATTCACACACACACACACACACACACACACACACACACACACACATATGAAGTCTAGAAAAATGGTACTGATGAACCTATCTGCAGGGAAGGAATGGAGACACAGACATAGAGAATGGACTTGTGAATACATCTGGGGAAGGAGAGGGTAGGACAAGTTGAGAAAGTAGAATTGACATATATACACTATCATGAATAAAACAGATAGCTAGTGAAAAACTGCTATATAACATAGGGAGCCCAGCCTGGCTCTCTGTGATGACCTAGATGGGGTGGGATGGGGAGTAGGGGAGGGAGGCTTAAGAGGGAGGAGATATACACATAATTATGACTGATTCACAATGTTGTTCAGCAGAAAACAACACAACATTATAAAACAACTTTCCTCTAATTAAAAAATAAACTTAAAAAAGAAAAAATCTTACTTCCCTTTACATCTTTGACCCCTTTCCATTTATAATATCTGCTTATTAAAAAGCAGAGACATTACTTTGCAAACAAAGGTCTATCTAGTCAAGGCTATAGTTTTTCCAGTAGTCATGTATGGATGCAAAAGTTGGACCACAAAGAAAGATGAGCACTGAAGAATTGATACCTTCAAACTGTGGTGTTGGAGAAGACTCTTGAGAGTCCCTTGGACTGCAAGGAGATCAAACCGTCTATCCTAAAGGAAATCAGTCCTGAATATTCATTGGAAGGACTGATGCTGAAGTTGAAACACCAATACTTTGGCCATCTGATGCAAAGAACTGACTCATTGGAAAAGACCCTGAAGCTGAGAAAGATTGAAGGCAGGAGGAGAAGAGGATGACAGAGGATGAGATGGTTGGATGGCATCACCGACTTGGTGGACATGAGTTTGAGCAAGCTCTGGGAGTTGGTGATGGACAGGGAAGCCAGGTGTGCTACAGTCCATGGGGGTCACAAAGAGTTGTACATGACTGAACTAAACTGAATTTATAAAATGATTATCATATATTTTATCTACATGCATTCAGAACCACATCAAACAGTATTATAGTTTTTGATTCCACTGTTATCCATAATTTAGAAAACTCAAGAGGAGAAATATTTACTGTATTTATTTACTATCATAATTTTGCTTATCATGCATTTTCAACCTTCCTGATGCTCCAAGGTTTCTTCTTTAATCTTTATTTTTTTCTTTCTGGAAAACTTACTTTAGTCACTCAAGGTAGGCATGCTGGTGAAAATTTGGGGGTTTTATCATATCATACATTGGGAATGCTGTCTGTAACTACATGAATATCTGTGTATATGTGGCCTAAGTAAATCATAGTCAATTTTCATGAATTTTCCATGTGTAGTTGGAAATATGAATTTTTGATTCTCAGAGTTTGATATTTATATAAAATCCACTTGATTTATTATATTGCTGAGTTTTCTTACAGACATGAAATTTTTTGGTTTACTTAATCTGTTTTTCTGAAAAGTAAATTTCCTGTTGATATTCAGTTTTCCTGTATTTCTCTTTATATTTTCAGCTTTTTTCTTATGAATTTGGTTCTGCTGAGTTATTAGGTATATAAATATTAATACCTGTTTTATATTCATTGAGAATGTCACCTTAGCATTACAAAAGTATTCTTATCTACCTCTTTTTATGTTTTGTTTGATGTCTACCTTCTCAGGTATCAGGTTTAGTACCTTTACTTTCTTTTTTATTTGCATTTACATGTTTATCCATTGTGCATTTAAAATATTAGCTGTCTTTTCTTTATACATCACAGTGTTATGTTCTATTCTGTAAGTGACTCTTATTTTTTCTCCATAAAGTAGGCATATGAAGCCTAGTTGAATATTTTTACATTGTTTTAAGTACATACATACATATAGTTTTGAGCTATGGCATTTATTTTATTGTTTCTCTGTCTCTGTCTCTCTCACATGCACACTTTTTGGATTCTTTTGGTATATAGTAAAGTTTATATTTTTTTCTGTAGTTGATATCATTAAAATATCAATAATAATATTTTATTCCACCTAATTTGTAGCTATTATCTTTTAGTTCTGCATTATGAGAAATATTAAAATTAGCTAAAACTATCTGCTCCCTACCATCTAATATGAAGTGACATATTTTTATTCAGTTAATATCTATAAGGCCATAAAGTGAACTTATTCCATTTTATTTACACTTTCCTCATAACCCTACCACTCTTACTGTTTATACTCTATATATGGTGTCAGGAAGCATAATCATTAAATACTATCCTTCCTTCATTATAACTATAATTTTGATTTATGTCTATAGGTAAAAATGAATTTAATGCTTCTGCTGACAATGCTCTAGTCATTTTAATTCACAGCTTATTTCTTTACTTGATTCTTCAAGAAGAACTTGTAAAATAATATTCCCTAAGCCTTTATTTTTGAAGGTAAGTTTGGGTGGTATATTAATTTCCTAGTGTTGCAATAACAAATCACCAGAAACTGGGTGGCTTTAAAACACAGAAATGCATTTTCTCAGTTTTAAAAGCCAGAAGTTTGAAATCAAAATGTCAGCAGGTCTACACATCTTCCAAGGGCTCTAGGAGAGACTCCTTTCTTGCCCCTCCTAGCTTCTTGTGGCTCCTGATGTTCCTTGTCTTGTGGCAGCATTATGACCATTTCTGCTTCTGTCTTCATACAGCTTTATGTCTTGGTGTCTTCTTGTTTGTATGACAGATGTGATAGTCAGATTGCCCTCACATTCTTGTTTGTTTCTTGTATGGACATATCATTGGATTCAGGATCCATTCTAAATTGAGAGATTTTAAGATCCTTAATACATCTGCAAAGACCCTGTTTCCAAAAAAAGAAAAATCACATTCCCAAGTACTAGAGTTTAGGACTTAAATATGTTTTGAGGGTCATTATTTAATCACTACAATTCACCTTCTGATCCTCAAAACTTTATTTCTGTCCCAGGTGCAAAATACATTCTTACCATCTCAACATCTCCAAAAGTCTCAACCTCATTACCGCATCAAGTCTAAGTTTAAAATCTCATCTAAATATCATCAGTTCAGAAAGTCCCAAATTTCATGTTCTAAATCATTTTAAAAAACAGGTATGAATAAGATTCTGGCTATGATCATTCTGGGCAAAACTCCCCTCCATTTGTGTACCTGTGAAGCTACAAATAATCTGCCTCCCAAAGAAAATGGTAGGTCAGTCATTAGTTAGACAGTCTTGTTCCCATATAGAGAAACTGGAGGTAATAAAGGGGTCAGTGGTTCCAAACAAGTTAGAAACCCAGCAAGGAAAATTCCATTATATTTTAAGGCCTGAAAATAATCCTCTACATCTTTCAAGTTCTACCTTTTGGACCCATGGAAGCTCTCTGGTTCCACCTCTCTGACTTCTGTCTCTGTATTCACAGTTCTTCCCTTGGAAACATGGTTCTTTCTTCTTGAAGTAAATCACATGCTTTAAGTTCATAAGCTCTGTCAGCCTGTCACGTGCCTGCACAAGTTCTGAAGTTTGACTGGCTTCTTTGACTTTGTCCTGTTTCTGTTCCCTTCAGTTCGAGCTGACGGTATTTTTACTGATACAACATTCTCAAAAAACACTGTGGTTCTCCCATGTATTCCATGGGAATCTATGCCATTAGACAAGAAGATCCTCCACAAATCTTCCCTAGGTAACTCTATATCTTGCACTGGCTTCTGTTCAGATCATTGAGTATATCCATTAGTCACACACCTAATCTCTTCAACAAAGGTTGTCCAGGCAATCCCATGACCCTCTCTTCAGTGCATGCTTCTCCAGCAGTGAGTTTGCTAATTTTAGCTTCATTTGCAATCTGGATAGGTCAAAAATCTCCCAAATCACTGAATATTGGTTTCTTTCTACTTAATAGTTCCTTCTTCAATTTAGTTCTTTCCTCTCATATTTACTATAAGCAGCAAGGAGATACCAGGCTATACCTTCAGCATTTTTCTTGGAAATTGCCTCAGCTAATATGCTTTTTGTTGTTGTTGTTGTTGTCCTGCTTTATGAACAATAGAATACAATTCAGCCAAGTTTTATGATACTTTATAACAAGGGCCATCTTTTCTCTAGTTTCCAATAACATGTTCCTCAATTTCTTCTGATACTTTGTAAGAAGTACCTTTGGTGTTTATACATATACTAACAATCTCATCAAGGCAATCTGGACTTTTTCTATCATGTACCTCAAAATTCTGGAAGCTTCCACTCATTATCTACTTTCAAGGCCACTTCTACATCTTCAGTATTTGTTATAACAACTCCTTACTTCCAGGTACCAAAATCTCATTGGCTAGCCTAGAGCTGTCTTAAACAGATCACCACAAACTTGGGTAGACTAAAATAACATAAATTTATCCTGTCACAGTTCTAGCGGTCAGAAGTCCAAGAAGTCCAACATCAAGATACAGAAAGAGCCACATATCCTCCAGAGCTTTAAAGAAAATCCTTCTTTTGGACTCTATGGGAGAGGGCAAGGGTGGGATGATATGGGAGAATGGCACTAAAACACATAAATTATCATATGTGAAATAAATCGCCAGCCCAGGTTTGATGCTTGATACAGGGTGCTCAGGGCTGGTGCACCGGGATGACCCAGAGGGATGGAATCGGGAGGGAGGTGCGAGGGGGTGTCTGGAAGGGGACCACATGTATACCCATGGCAGATTCATGTAAACGTATGGCAAAACCAACATGATAATGTAAAGAAAAAATGAAATAAATAAATAAATAAATAAATAAATATTTTTTTAAAAAAATTTTAAAAATAAAAAGAAAATCCTTCTTTGCCTCTTCCAACTTCTGGTAGCTCTTGGATTTTCTTGGCATGTTGGAGTATAAAAACAATCTCTGCCTCCACCTTTACAATCCCTTCTTTTTAATGTGTCTATTTATGCTCTTTTATGTCTCTTATAAGGATACTTGTTATTGGAGTTAGGGCTCTATCTGTATACAGTATCATGTCATCTTGAGATTTTTTACTTAATTATATTGGCAAATATCCTATTTCCAAACAAGGTCATATTCACAGGTACTGGGGGTTAGAACTTGGACCTATCTTTTGGGAATCACTACTCAACACACTACAGATGGATATAGATGTAGTGTAGATCATAGAAAAAGCTAGAAAATTTCAGAAAAACATCTAGTTCTGCTTTATTGACCACACTAAAGCCTTTGACTGTGTAGATCACAACAAACTATAGAAAATTCTTAAATTGATGGGAATACCAAACCACCTTACCTGCCTCGTGAGAAACCTGTATACAGGTCAAGAAGCAACAGTTAGAACCAGACATGGAACAATGAACTGGTTCCAAATTGGAAAGGAGTATTTCAAGGCTGTATATTATCACTCTGCTTATTTAACTTATATGCAGAGTACATCTTGCGAAATACTGGGCTGGATGAAGCATAAGCTGGAATAAAGATTGCTGGGAGAAATATCAACAATCTCAGATATGTAGATGACAACAATCGAATGGCAGAAAGTGAAGAAGAATTAAAGAGCCTCTTCACTGAGATGAAAGAAGAGAGTGAAAAAGCTGGCTTAAAACTCAACATTCAAAAAACAAAGATCACGGCATCCAGTTCCATCACTTCATGGCAAATAGAAGGAGAAACAATGGAAACAGTGACAGACTTTCTTTTCTTGGGCTCCAAAATCACTGCAGATGGTGATTGCAGCCATGAAATTAGACACTTGGCTCCTTAGAAGAAAAGCAATGACAAACCTAGACAGTGTATTAAAAAGAAGACGCATTATTTGCCTACAAAGGTCCGTCCAGCCAAAACTATGGTTTTTTCAGTAGTCATGTACAGATGTGAGAGCTGGACAATAAAAAAGGCTGAGCACCAAATAACTGATGTCTTCAAACTGTGGTGCTGGAGAAGACTCTTGAGAGTCCCTTGGACTGCAAGGAGATTAAATCAGTCAATCCTAAGGGAGATCAGTCTTGAATATTCACTGGAAGGACTGATGCTGAAGCTGAAGCTCCAATATTTTGGCCACCTGATGTGAAAAGTTGACTCACTGGCAGAGACTGATGCTGGGAAGATTGAAGGCAGGAGAAGAAGGGGTAGACAGAGGACGAGATGGTTTGATGGCATCACAGACTCAATGCACATGAGTTTGAGCAAACTCTGAGAGATGGTGGAGGACAGGGAAGCCTGGTGTGCTGCAGTCCATGTGGTCGCAGAGAGTCAGACACGACAGAGAGACTCAACAACAGATGGATTTATAAAATCCTTTGCTATCTTTTTATTTTGAGTCTCTTAGGTCTATCATTTCCTGACATAAAGTGGAGCTGTTTAAAAGCTTGATGACAATTTCATTGTCTTTTCTTTGTGAGTTAATCTTTTTGCCTAGATGACTAACAAGTGATGTGTTTTTCTTTAAAATATAAATGTTTTAGTAAAATATATCTCAGTGTTGAATGTTCTTGTATCAGTATGTAGTATGCCCTTTCAATAAGTATTTTTAAAATTTTAATTCAAGCAAAATTGTTTGAATTAAAATTGTGTTAATTTTATTGGTTTTTCTTCTTCCATTGCCTTCATTTTCTTTTTCTTCCTATTATATGTATTTTGGATTTTTTTTCTTATCTTCCATATTTATCATTTTCTCTAGACTCATTATGTCTTTCCTAATTTTCTATTAATTTTTTTCTTTTAATCTTCTACCCTTAAGGCAGTTTCCATGATGCCTATTTACTAGCATTTCTCAATTTACTCTTCACTTCACTTTTGAAAAAATTACTTCTGTTTCAGCTCACTTCCCCTTGTCATCTGGTGGAATTTTCTAATTCAGACTCATCTTTTTGTTTTATATTTTCTATATAATTTTAATCAAAAAGTTAAAAGAGTAAAACATTAAATATAAACTTTAAATTGTACTATACTTTTAAAATATTTACAGTTTATCTGTTTTGTAGACAAAAATCTCTAAAGTTCCTTCATTGAATGCAATGATGTTATTTTGCTTCCCCAAATCCTCCCGCTCTGAATTTAACAACAAAATTTTAAACAATGTTTAAATAATCAGGTCAAGAACTATTATTCTATTGTATTTAATGACTCAATTTCACAGGATCTTTTAAAAAATAGTCACGTCATGTCACAGTATGTACACATTTATTTGTATAGAGTATGGCTGAAGATCCAAACATGTTTCATGTAGTAATGAATTAGAATGACATATGTCAGCTATCAGTTATGGGCCAAAAAGTATGATTCTCTCAGCAAGCCTACAAAATTATTACTTTATCCATTTTATAGAAGACATGTTTAGATTTGGAAATATTAATTAACTTTACCCCTTAAGCAAGGGGTAAAGCTCACATTTGGTTTAAAAATCCAATCTTCTGAGCCACTCTTAGGAAGCCAGTTGCCTAGGTAATCCTCACTTCCATTACAAGGATGCAAGGTGCTATTTTAGGAGTAGTTCCTTCTTCTCTAGAGTACTCTATCCAGCATCCTGGGGCATTAGCAATTATTCTGTACAAGTCAAGCCCTAGTTTTATTTAACAAGGTCTGGTAAGACAGGATTATAAAAGAGATTTCATAAAGCATATGTGCACACACACACACACACATACACACCATTCAATAATAATTATATAGGTGGCTAACACCAAGAAATTTACCAGGCAAATTTCAATCTTAACTGACCAGCAGCATATTAATTTTACATTCAAATACATTTTCAATTTGACCACTTTCCAGCACCTCCACCTATCATGTTTATTCCAAGATACTCCCATCTCCCTTTACTTTTCTTCAATAGCCCCCTAAATGGCTTCATTACTTCCACTTTTGCTGTACAGTTAATTTTCCACATTGAGGCCAAGGTGATCTTTAAGAACATAAACCAGATCCTATCAATTATCTTTCAAAATTCTCTAGTAGCTGCTTTAACAGACAATAAAAGGTAAGTCTTTGTACTAATCTGACAGGATTATTTGATTTTTAATTGTTGATTTGTAAGAGTTCTTTATAAATTCTGGATATAAGTATTATATCTAGATATAAGCACTATATCAGATTTATGAATTACAACTATTTTTCCTCATTCTTTAGTTGTCTTTTCACTTTCTTTATGATGTCCTCTGAAATAGAAAAGGTTCTTTTGCTGCTTGTGCTTTTAGTGTCATATCTAGAAAGGATTTTCCAAACTCAATGTCTAAAGAATATTTTTAAGATTATTATAATTTTTAGCTCTTATATTTAGGTTTTATGACTCATTTTGAGTTATTTTTTGTGTATGATATAAGAAAGGAGGTACAACTTCATTGTGTTGCATGTAGATATCCAGTTGACCCAGCACAATTTTTTGAAAAGACCTTTCTTTTCCCATTTAATTGTCTAGGCATAATTTTTAAAAACCAATTAACCACAAATGTAAAAATTTACTTCTAGATTATCAGTTCTCTTCCACTGACCTGTATGTCTTACCTTGCCAGGACCTGACTGTCTTAGTTACTGTCACTTTTACACTAAGTTTTGCAGTTCAGGAGCATGACTCTTCAAACGTTTTTCTTTTTCAAGATCATTTGACCATTATACATCCCTTGAATTCCCATGTGAATTTTATGATCGTCAATTTCTGCAAAAAAGTTAACTGGGATTTTGACAGGGACTGGATTAACACTATAGATCAAATTATGGAAAGCTGACATCTTAACAATATTAAACCTTTTGTTCCATGAACATAGGGTGCCTTTCCATTCACTCAGGTCTTCTTTAATTTTTTTTAAAGACAGTATTTTGCAGTTTTCAGAGTATGAGTTTTATACTTCTTTTGGTAAATCTATTCTACATATTATATTTTCCAATGTGCTATTATAAAAGAAAATTTTTAGTTTTAAAATTTTAATTAGAGGAAAATTGCTTTACAATGCTGTACAAATTTTCTTAACTTTTAGATTTTTTATTGCTAGGGTACAGAAATAAAACAGATTTTGTATACTAATCTTGCAAGCTGGCTGAAATCACTCCTTTATTAATCCTATATTTTTTAGTGGATTCTTTATAAGTTTCTATATACAATATTGTATCATCTTGCCTAATTTCCCTAGGCAGAGGCAATACAACGTTAAGAAGAAGTTGTGAGAGTGAAAATCCTTGTCTTATTTCTGATCTTAAGGAAAAGACATTCAGTTATTTACCAATAATAATTAGAGTGTTCAATGTGGACTTTTTATGGATGGGTGTGTTTTCTTCATTTCTTTTCTTGGATACTTAACATTTTAGATACTATCAATATATTGTAGCAGCTCTGGATACTAGTCGAAGCTATGGTTTTTCTAGCAGTCATGTATGGATGTGAGAGTTGGACCATAAAGAAAGCTGAGCACTGAAGAACAGAGGCTTTTGAACCATGGTGCTGGAGAAGCCTCTTGAGAATCCCTTGGACAGCAAGGAGATCAAACCAGTCAATCCTATAGGAAATCAGTCCTGAATATTCATTGGAAAGACTGATGCTGAAGCTGAAACTCCAATACCTTGGCCACCTGATGCAAAGAACTGACTCATTGGAAAAAACTCCGATGCTGGGAAAGATTGAAGGCGGGAGGAAAAGGGGATGACAGAGGACGAGATGGCTGGATGGCATCACCAACTCAATGGACATGAGTTTGAGCAAGCTCCAGGAGTTGGTGATGGACAGGGAAGCCTGGAGTGATGCAGTACATAGGGTCGCAAAGAGTCGGACACGACTGAGGGACTGAACTGGATACTAATACCCCCTCTTGGGTTCAGTGGCATTGCTTGCTTGCTTTTTGGTTTAGTGGCTTGCCTGTACTATTTTAGTGAAGCCTATTTCCCCAGCAGGTTGTATCCTGTGATTTAGCTCTTCAGAGGGCACAGCCTTGGACGTGCACACATTCACCCTGGGGTAACGATGACTTCCACAGGCTCTCTTTGTATCTTTCCCTGATCTCTCTAGGCTCTCTCCTATGGCTGGATTTACAAGCAACTGTTATACTGATGTTGCTATGGTTTCAGTACTGCCCTGAGGCATAAATTCCTCCCCAGTCTGATCTCATTAATAGTTATCTCTATAGAAGTGATCTTTGAGGCCAGTGTTTGAGGTCTGTTCCCACCCTAGGAGGACTCTTCTTAGCTACCTCCATCACTGAGTCTCTCTGATACACATCTAGCTGGTTTAGTTTAGCTTACCGTTCTCACTGAGCAACCAGCATTTTTGTAATTGTAGCATTAAAAACCTCCATGGGTTTGGGGAGTTCCCTTAGCCCTCAACTACCCACGTTTTGTTCCAAATGAAGAAATGTCCCTTAGAAAGAGCTTCAGAGTTCTCTGCTCTTACAGCCTGCCTCTTCCTCTGAGCAAAATAACACTGATCCAGTGCTGAGGGCATGAAATGTGGCCCAATTCACCAGGGACATCTCTGCCTCATGAGCAGGATACTAGGCTAGCGTACCATCCTCTGGTCTTCTTGTTTCACTTCTTCTAGCACAGAACCTCCACCCCCTGAGTGAGCTGGAGTGATAGTGACTGGAGCCCCAGTATTGCTGACCTGCCAACATTGGAGTGAGGCTCTTTCCAAGAAGTAGAAGCTGGGCTGAGCAAGAGATCTTCCAGGTCTCTCGGTCTACTCTTTCCTAGAACAGAGTTTCTGAAACTCCAAGCTGCTGGGATGGAGAAAGGCTGGTGGCCTGTCCCTCTGGGGGAGATACCACTGTCCTGAACTGGAACCTGGAGACAGAGAAAGCCCAGTGTCTTGTCCATTTCCTGTCATAATGGAGCTTCAATCACACTGAGTTGGGAGGGAAATACTGGGAAGAGGTTGTGGTTCAAATTTCACAGACTCTCATTGTACTTACTGAGATTTAATAGTCATTCTTGAATATTGTTTTAAACTTGATACATGTTCTTAAAACAATTTTCAGAGATTTTAAATGGTTGCTTTGAGACAATACATAAAATTTTCACCAGTTATGGTTTTTTCACCAGCAAAAGAATCCACAAATCTACTCATCTTCTCATGTCATCATTCCAGAAGTCATTTTGTAATTCTTAATAAACTATTTTTGAGTTTGTGGTTTTAAATGGAACCCTGTGGGTCAAAGGAAGATGTGACAGTGTTTAAAGCCTCTACTCATATCAGCCCAACTCTCATCACCTCCTGGTCTCTCTGGTAAAGCCTAATCCCCACTCCCAGTGCTCTGAGCCCCTCAAAGGCTCTCCTTCCTCCCACCCATCTAGCAACCACTGCTGCCTACTACCCCATGGGGTGTGTCCCTGGACAGACAGACAGACAGGACTAGAGTCAGATGACTGTGCTCCATGGCATTGTGGGGGTCACAGCTTGGCGATAGCTATCCATGCCCCAGGTTTCAGTGCCACAGCCCATTTAGAGTAAATTTGGAGGTGGTAAGACCTTCAATCATGCTCCATTCAAGCAAAAATCAAGTGATCCCCAAGATGGAGGGTGAAATCCCTCTGAGACTGCTTGTCTGTGAACCACAGGAAGCTAGACACTTGGCTCAACTTTCCCACCTTCTAAAGTCTTACTGGTTTGGCTACTGGTGGGATATGGACCAGAAAGCCGTGGACTACATGTGTTCCAAACTTCAGGTCAGGCTTCCACGAACCTTTGAAAGTTTGCATTTGCCCTGTCCATGTTCTCTTACAGGAGGAAAGGTGATGTGAATTAATAGAAAATGAAAAACAAACAAACAAAAAACAACAACGCCAGGTTGAGAAAGAGACCATGGAAAGAAACACTTATAGACTGTCTCCTCTGCCTACAATATCACTTCCCGTCATCCTCCCTTCTACAACCTGGTGGTCACTCCTATTTATTCTTCATGTCTTGGCTTAGATGTCACTTCCTCTGAAAACCTTTCTCTCCAGTTTGGATTAAGTATTGCCACGTGATTTGACATAGTCTCTCCTTTCCTCATCTAATTACCTATGTTCAAGTGTCTATTTATTTGCTCAATTATATCCTATCAAAACTCTTGAGGGCAGAGATTATTTTCTTGGTCATCACTGTCCCTCTGAGTTCTTCCACAGTGCCAGGCATCACATGTTGAATACATCACCGTTAAATCCTGATTAAATAGACAGACAAGCCTTTTAGATGTGATGTCTGGGCTGATTTCTGAAAGAGGACAAGGAGATGATAGGAGGCAATGTGAGAGGAACATGGAAAGGCATAGAGGAGGTGTGATGTAGCCAGTACATCTAGGGGGCAGCCAGTTGCTCCCTGGGACTGGAATGTAGGGCACAAGTTGATGTGTACAGAGATACTTTGTGCACAATATTAATGAGATTGGCCTCCATCTGGAAGGTAACATGGAGCCACTGGAATTATTTAAGATGTAAAGTTAGCACATCTTAGTGAGATCACTCTGGGTCCAATATGAGAAAGCTTGGCTATTACAGTCACTCACATAGGAGGAAGAGAGGGCCTGGGTTAGGGCAGTGGGGGTACTGAGGAAGGAATGGATTAAAGTGGCCCTAAAATAGGACTCAATGATTGACGGAACATGGGATATGAAAGAAGAATGTCTACGAGTGCTCTAACTTAGATGTCTAAGCAATAGATATGCAGTAAGTCAGGGTAGAAGAAGAGAGGAAGGAGGGGGTATGAGGTCAGGAGCATAAGGGAAGATCAGGACTTTGTTGTGTATATATTGGCTAAAATGCCTTTGGGATATGTTGGAGATAGGATAACTTAATGTCAACCAAGTATATGTGGCAGCAGGTACCCAGAAGCACTGTTCCATTTTTGGAACATGCCATATTTGTAAGTTGGAGTCAGTTTATATTTGGATTTGTTGTTGAATACTGGGGTTGACATTGAGAGTATAAACATGCAACACTTAAAAATAATAATAATAAGGAAGTCACACTGCAAAGATCCAGCACAAGATGGACTTAAAAACTGTTCCTCTACCTCAGTCCTCAACTTCCTCCATTTCTCTGGATTTAAACCTATAATGCTTGGTTCTCTTTTCTTTTTCCTGTTTGATGTCTCCTTATTCATGGGAGAATGGAAATGTTTCATGTGCCTTGTCCACAGTGGAATTATCCCCTATGTCCTGAAACATAATATTGAGCCAGGTGACTTACAAGGTCACAGACTTATCCTCCATTACATCGTGTTGGCCAAAATATTCATATGGATTTTTCCATATGAAAAAATTTTCCAGTATTATCACTGCATGTGCACAAGTGTGCATACATCTATACACACTCACACACATATCACTTGCTTCAGAACTGCTAGTCTATCTTCAATTCAATTCAGTGTGCTACGGTACCTTAAACCTCCAAATCTTTGGCCATGCCATTCCATCTGCTGAAGATTCTTTTCCTCCTCTTCTATCTGTATGCTGATATTTCTGGCTAATCCTTACTTGTCCCTTAAGAATGAGCTCACTTAATGCAAACAGGTTCCCACAAGCATCTTTACAGTCCTCGGGTTCACTCAAAAGGTTCTCCCTTATCATTTTCTCATACAGCACGGCAATGACTGATGTTCTTCCACATGTCATCTTCTCTATGTTGAGCATCTTCAAAGTCAGGGCTGCTCAGTACTCAGCCTTTAATATGTGCCAAATGAGGTGATGCTGAAGAATGAGGGGCTATGGGTGAAGGTTTAGGAAAACCTTCAAAGTGCTCTTAGAATGAGGAACAAAAAGTCCACAAGAAGAAAGAAAGTCAACAGGGAACTAATAAAATTACTTGGGATAGTCCACTAAATTTCTACACCCTTTTCAGAAAAAAGGACTTGATGACTCAAGTTAAAGCCTAAGTTGCCAGAATTAACAGGCCCGGATTCAGTTTTATTCCCCAGGAACAGAGTTTTAAATTTCATTGTAAAGAAATCAGTAGGAAGCCTAATATGCTAGTCATATTTATTGGTAAGTTATAAGAGCATCCCTGCAATAATCTATTATTCATCAACTGCTTCTTATAAACAAGCAGTTTCCACCCTAACCAAGAACCAGCAGCCTGGTAGTTGGCAGCTAGAGATAACATCACATCTACTAGACTGAGGAGGCAATGGGTTTTCTCTGCTTCCCTGTAAGGACCCACAGACATCTGCTGCCATGGGGGGCTGCTGTACTTGGTGTGCAGTGATCAGTAAACCAGGCACTGAAGTCTTGAGTGTTATTCTCCTCACTGAAACCACAAATGATTCATATTTTCATGACCATCTGTAACAAATCAAGAATAAAATAAAGAACCTCACTGCTAAAACCACTTGTGATTACCAGGGAGAAAACAGGGATTTCTCCTCCACCACAGGAGATTATACTTAAAGAGAGAGATGTGAAAACTGTGAGGCATTTGCAGATTCAGCCTATGTGCCCTCCTTTCCTCAACACAAGCTCCTTGAGGATGTTTCTACGATGCAAAGGTCAATCTCTCACATCCAATTCAGCCCTTTACGACCTGTTCAAACACCTGTCATGTGCAGAGTCACTCTTTCTGGGTTTGGTATTGTCATCCAAATACCTCAGTATTTCAGATTATCCCCCTTTGGTCATGCAAACCAAAATGCTATTTCCAGGATTTTTTTCATCCTATCATCAAGATTTTTCCCTTATTCTGCTACCTCCTCCTGTAAGTTTTTTTTTTGTTTTATTGCTATAGAGTTCATGGGTAATACTACTTTTGGAAAGAGATCTGTAAATCTTCACATTTCACTTCAGCACCAAACTGATGTTACATAAGAGAAAAATCTGTAATCCATCATATGAAGGGAAATGAGGATGAATGCAGCATACACCATTCTATAAAATGGTTTTTTCCTACCTGTGGGGAATAAGTTAACAAAATTGACCTAAATAGATGCCTAAATGGAAAACATTACAAGCAAGATTCAGCTGTATATAGAAGGGATGAGAGGGGGAGGAGAAAAACTGCAGGGCCCAAGCAATTGTTTTAAACCAAGGGCTTTCAGGTGAATGATCTTTCAAAGAAAAATGACCAGGTCCAGATAGAAAACTATGTATTTAACTACAAACAAGGCTGTTTTAAACTTTCTCCTTGAAGTGGAAAAGTATCACACTGAAAAATGATTTTGAGAAATACTTTGTGTGATATTAGAATTCATCCACATCTACCTGCCTCAACTAAACATAGGCCCAGTGGATTTCGGTACTTGCCTCCCAATCTATTTTTATCTCGTGAAATACTATTAACATCCAAAGCATAAGCAGCAGTCTTCTGTGCTTAGAATAAGGAAAACGCCCTTTCCCTTCAGCTGATATAACCACACTGCCTTTATCAGAGTGAGGATCTCAAGCTTTTGAGCATCCCAGGTGTTAGAAAAGCTGCGTACGGCTGCATAGGATGCATTCTGCCAAACATGAATGAACCTGCCAGGCTTTGCAAGTCTAGAAATATCTAAAGCTGTTCTCAGCAGACATTCTGGAAGCAATTTAAATTTCTGAGGGCTTTGAAAATATGTATTTTTGGTTATCTCATATGGGAAGTGTGCAGCCACAAAACCCTGCTGTCTTCTTCCCAGTACACTGGCTCCCCACTCCTAGCAAGCACAGATAACTTTTTTCAGAAGGTTTAAATTCCCCTCAAGCCCTTGCCATAAGAAGACTTCCAAGTGAGTCATTGGGAGAAGTTCAACATGATAATGGCTACGAGCTCTGTAAAGCCCCTGACTCCATTCTAGTACCTGGTCTAAGGGTTCATGATAAAAACTGGCAAGGCCACAAGTTTTTGCCAATCTGAATTCAACAGACTGTCTAAATGGCCACAACTCCTGACAGGAACACAGAAAGGTCATCTTCCCTTGGGAAGCAACTTTAGTCCCAGCAAACAAGACTATCTTCCATGCTACCAACAAACTCAACCATATTATCAAGGCTAGAATTTTAACTGCTGTCATCAGCTTGGCAGCAAAAACCCCAAAGGGAATCTGCTCAAGCCCTTTATTTTGGAATGTTCTATTAGCTTCACTGAACAGAGACTGGGATTATTTAGCCAATGTAGAGGATATTATAATTAGAATAAAAGGCTTCATTCATTGTGAGATTAATGTGTTCCAGGCACCATGGTATCTCCAGTTTTCTTGAAGGGAACATTTCATTGAAAAATGGGCACAATAAAGGACAGAAAGGGTATGGATCTAACAGAAGCAGAAGATATTGAGAATAGGTGGCAAGAAATATACACAGAAGAAATATACAAAAAATATCTTAATGACCTAGATAACCATGATGGTGTGATCACTCACCTAGAACCAGACATCTTGGCGTGTGAAATAAAGTGGGCCTTAGAAAACATCACTATGAACTAAGCTAGTGGAGGTGATGGAATTCCAGAAAAACATCTACTTCTGCTTCACTGACTTTGCTAAAGGCTTTGACTATGTGGATCACAACAAATTGTGTTAAATTCTTAAAGAGATGGGAATACCAGACCACCTGACCTGCCTCCTGAGAAACTTGTATGCAGATCAAGAAGCAACAGTTAGAACTGGATATGGAACAATGGACTGGTTACAAATTGGGAAAGGAATATATCAAGGCTGTATATTGTCACCCTGCTTATTTAACTTACATGCAGAATACATCATGAGAAACGCTGGGCTAGATGAAGCAAAAGCTGGAACCAAGATTGCTGGGAGAACTATCAATAATCTCAGATATGCAGATGACACCACACTTGTGGCAGAAAGTGAAAAGGAAGTAAAGAGCCTCTTCTTGAATATGAAAGAGGAGACGGAAAAAGTTGGCTTAAAACTCAACATTGAAAAAACGAAGATCATGGCATC
>ML664668.1:252095-289285 GCA_007570785.1 Antilocapra americana
GTCATTCAATCATGTCCAACTCGTTGCAAACCCATGGACTGCAGCATGCCAGGCTTCCCTGTCCTTTCACCATCTCCTGGAGCTTGCTCAAACTCATGTCCATTGAGTCAGTAATGCCATCCAACTATCTCGTCCTCTGTCGGACCGTTGTCAGCAAAGTATGTCTCTGCTTTTAAAAATGCTGTCTAGGTTTGTCATAGCTTTTCTTCCAAGGAGCAATGGCAAACCTATACAGCGTATTAAAAAGCAGAGACATCCCTTTGTGGACAAAGGTCTGTCTAGTCAAAGCTATGGTTTTTTCCAGTAGTCATGTATGGATATGAGAGTTGAACCATAAAGAAAGCTGAGTGCTGAAGAATTGATGCTTTTGAAATGTGGTGTTGGAGAACACTTTTCAGAGTCCCTTCGATCAAACCAGTCAATCCTAAAAGAAATCAATCCTGAATATTCATTGGAAGGACTGATATTGAAGCTGAAGCCCCAATACTTTGGCCACCTGATGCGAAGAGCTGATCCACTGGAAAAGACCCTGACACTGGGAAAGACTGAGGGCAGGAGGAGAAGGGGACAGCAGAGGATGAGATGGTTGGATGGCATCACCAACTCAATGGACATGAGTTTGAGCAAGCCCTGGGAGACTGTGAAGGACAGGGAAGCCTGGTGTGATGCAGTCCATGGGGTTGCACAAAGCTGGGCACACCTGAGCAACTGAACAACAAAAACAAGGCAACATGCATGAGTCACTTGATATTATATATCCCATTTTTCTTATCAGAAGACTGAGGTTTAGGGAAGACACATCACTTCTCCATCATCATGTGAACTAAAAACTGGAAAATCAGAACATAAACTCGGACAGGGGGACACCAAAGCTACCTCTGTATAAATATATATTGTTAATTTTCCCCAGCAGTCCCCACTCCCCCCACCACCACTATCATGCAGAAGCAGCACTTCTAATCTTATGATACCACCATTTTCCCTCTTCTACTACAACAAAGGATCCTGGTAGAGGCTGCCAGTCACAGGTGAGCATTTTCTTAGACACAATGACAGGGGCAGACTCTGTGCCAAGGAGTCACAGAGTCCCCAGCTTCTCTGGGATGTGGGCTCTGCTTGGCCCCTCTTTGATGGTGAAGCTGCGAGGACAAGAGCTATGAGAGTTGGGCTGAAGAACTTGTGGTAGATGGATTACAGAAGATAAAGGAGACCACCACGGAGAAGCAGAGCCTGGCAGAGAGAACACCATGGTTCCCCTTGTCTCAGAGGCCTGGCTGCACCATTTTCCCTTCTCTTGGTTGTTAGACTGGATCAAGCTCTGTTTTGTGCCTAAATTTGTTTAAGTTGAATTTCTAGGATGGTCCCTAAGATCTTTAAGATAAAACTAGAGACTGTCTTTGCTTTTTTCTTTTGTTTTGTCTTGTTTTAATCTTCTCCTAAAACAGTGTCTCGGAGAAGGCATTGGCAACCCACTCCAGTACTCTTGCCTGAAAATCCCATGGATGGAGGAGCCTGGTGGGCTGCAGTCCTTGGGGTCGTGAAGAGTTGGACACAACTGAGCGACTTCACTTTCACTTTTCACTTTCATGCACTGGAGGAGGAAATGGCAACCCACTACAGTGTTCTTGCCTGGAGAATCCCAGGGAGGGGGGAGCCTGGTGGGCTGCTGTCTGTGGGGTCACACAGAGTCGGACACGACTGAAACGACATAGCAGCAGCAGCAAAACAGTGTCTGGCATGGAGCTGAAACTCCAAAATAAAAAAGTAAAATGTAAAATAAAATGAAAAGTAGCATAGAATATTACCCCCTACCTCCTCTTTCTTGAATGAATATTCATGATAAAGTGATATGCTAAATACACTAAAAATCAGAGCAAAACAATTACTTCTAAATGAAAATGAGATATTTGACTTTTATGAAGGAAGATCAGATCTACCTTCTTTACTCTTTCAGCAAATTTTCATAAAAGATAAGGGAAGTCTTTGAGATAGGTTTCAAAGAGGCCAGAAGAGGCAACAGGCAAGAAGATAAAACAAATCCAGACAGGAAACATGTCATGATGCGGACACTCCCTGTTTAATGATTAGAATCAAGTCATTGGGAGAAGAGAAATAAGTTTTATATTCTGACTATTATTATAGATAACCTTTTTTGAATGCTTTCTATGAGCCCAATAAAAGGTATATAATGAAATTTTCACAACCCTATCAATAAGTATTCCAAGTAGCAGTGAAAGTGAAAGCCACTCAGTCACGTCTGACTCTTTACAAACCCATGGACTATATATAGTCCACGGAATTCTCCAGGCCAGAATACTGGAGTGGGTAACCTTTCCCTTCTCCAGGGGATCTTCCCAAACCAGGGATCAAGCCCAGGTCTCCCACGTTACAGGCATATTCTTTACTAGAGCCACAAGGGAAGCCCAAGAATACTGAAGTGGGTAGCCTATCCCTTCTCCAGTGACTCTTCCCGACCCAGGAATCAAACCAGGCTCTCCTGCATTGCAGGTGAATTCTTTTACCAACTGACCTATCAGGGAAGTACCCAAATAGTAGTTCCATCCCTCACTTTGTGGCTTCCCTGGTGGCTCAGTGGTAAAGAATCCACCTGCCAATGCAGGAAACACAGGTTCAACCTCTGGGTCAGGAAGATTCCCTGGAGGAGGAAATGACAAACCAATCCACTATTCTTGCCTAGGAAATCCTATGGACAAAAGAGCCTGGCAGGTTATAGTCCATGTAGTCGCAAAAGAGTCAGACATGACTTAGCAAGTAAATAACAACTCCCTCAATTTAGCAAAAAAGATAACTGAAAGAAAGACTTTAACAAAGTGTCCTACAGGAACCTTCTAGTCAATGGTGAAAACAGGTTGCCACAAGGCAACCAAAGTCAATGGCCCATGTCCAGTTTAACAAACTGTTTCAACATATTTAGTATTAGAATATGTGCATGCATGCATGCTCAGAAGCGTCTGACTCTTTGTGACCCTATGGACTATAGCCCAGCAGGATTAGATAAAAGCCAAAAAAACAAACAAAAAAAGCAAAACAACAAGCAGAAGATGATTTAAGTAACTGAGGCAACGTGAATTGTATTGCTTAATATCGAGGGAAATCAAAAGTCACAAGTAATAAATAAGACAATATGACAATACATACAAAATATCATTTTCAGAAGTTCCTAGGTTATGGGGAAGGAGAACTGTTTAACTTCAAGGAGATTTAAATCTGGTAGGTATAACATTCAAAAAGTAATGGATTTCTAAGTAGTTTCTGCATGGGATCATAGTTCTGTCTCCTATTGTAATCCTTGATGCCATTAGAAAAGCCTTGATTAAAGCATTATTAACAAGTCCTATGTCTGTTTGGTCAGTGGAGACTTCTCTGCATGCTTAGGGATAATTTTCCAAAGCCAATAAGATGTAGAGAGCTATAACACATTAGCTCCTCTCAGGATAACTTCACATTGGACCTGACAAAACCCCGGGAAAGACTGCAAGTGGTTCATGCACCACCTCACAGCTCACTTAACTCCCAAGTGGTTCTCAATGACTTGAGGACTTTCCTCTCTTACCAGACTCAAGGCTCAATTTTGCTATGTTCTCTAATTATTGCAGATCATGAAAGCAATTTCTATGGCAGATTATGTTGACAAAGTCTCTTCAACTACCTCCTTTTTCTTTATCATTCATTTTGCTACCTCTTCTTGTTGTTGTTGGAGTTTCAGCACTTCCTATAAAATGGAGGTTGATGGGCATTGGCCAGCTATTTTCATTAGATCTAACTTTTGTTTCAAATACTCCATCTGAAGTTCCCAGACTCAAAATGCATTCAACATATTAAGCATATGCTATAAGGATCATGAAAAGTGTAATAGACAATTCTGGGTCAGAATTTTAAAAATTAGCACTATGTTTCTTATTTATAATTTACCACTTTTTTGATTACCACTCAAAAAGAACTTAAGCACAAGCTAGTAGCTTTCCAGTTATCTTCCTTGCCTGCAGCCTCTCCTCTTTCAATCTTCTAAATTCAATTGCATAAAGTAAAAATCATTATTAAAATGTAAAGAAAAAAGTTAAACATGTTCCCCAAAGCACCACTTCTAATAAGCCTACCCTATAAAACCAAGTAAATTTACATGAATAATATAAATACTTTTTAAATAAAAATCAACACTACAGTAAAATTTAAGTAGAACTTGAGATGTGATTATTCAGCGTTTCTGAACAGAGGCAGACCTTATTGATTTAGAAGAAAATCAAGAATATGCATGAGGGAAGATCAAGTTGGTTAACTGCTTACATTGTTTCTCACTACTCTGACAGATTTCACCCACTTCTCAAAATAATCAAATGAATACATGTTTTTCACTTGTTCTTAGAAATTTTTTCCTATTTACTGAGTGCCGTTTAACTTCCCTTCACAATATACTGTGAAATATTATAAGGACATATAATTTTAGTCTTAATATTAGTGGGCAGGACTATGGCTAAGCAACTCATCTCCAAGTTACAGAGAGACTGTCAGAACTTAAGGGTATTCAAGTCTTCTGCCTCTCAAGTTGTCACTTGGCAACACACACAAAAAAACTTTAACTATGGACATGTCTACTTTATATCAAAATAGCAGAATGACTCAGCTGGGGGGAAAGTATATGCATATTTATGGTATGTATTGCAAAACTTTGACTCAGCTAGGGGGAAAGTATATGCATATTTATGGTATTGTATTGTAAAACATATGGACTGACAATTTTTTAATATTTTCATTTTGATTTGGGTGTTGTGGGGATACAGCTGAAATGTGACAAACACTAAGTTAGTGACTGAAATTCAGAGAAGCCAATTTTGAAAAGTACTCATTATGTTGATCATCCACACATATGATACTTTTTGACATACATTTATTAAGAAAACCTGTTTCCTATCACTCCTATAAGTCCTTTTAATGAGCATCATGGTCAAGCTTTTCCTATGATTCAGATACAGTAGAGTGTGAGATGCCACTAATTGCTTAAGATGTAATAGTTTTCAGAGCAATGCATAGAGAGTAATGAGTAGCTTCATTTGTATCAGGGTGACAGCTTGGCTCTCTGTTGATTTTACATAAATCTTAACTGGAGAGAGTGCATGTAATGCGGTAAAAAAGATACCAAGCTTGGGAGGCCTCCTTGTTACAGCTCTGTCATTACCCTAATGGAAGAATGTAAAAAATATCATTTATCCCCTTCCAGTTTCTTTTGCCTTGTCATTATCAGAAGAAGGGAGAGAAGGCAGAAGAGAAGGAGATTGGTAAGCAAGTTCAAAAAGAAAAGGAGGAAAGGGAACACATAAATGGAAGGGAAGGGAAGGGAAGGAAATAATAAAAATAATGGAGGGAGGAAGAAACAAAAGGAGAGGTAAGACAAACGTATATGGCTGAATAATGGTCCCCCAAACCTTGTGACTCAGATGGTAAAGAATCCGCCTTGAATGTGGGAGGTCTGGATTTGACCCCTGGGTTGGGAAGATCCCCTGGAACAGGGCATGGCAACCCACTCTAGTATTCTTGCCTGGGAAATCCCATGGACAGAGGAGCCTGGCGGGCTGCAGTCCAAAGGGTTGAAAGAGAGTCAGACATGACTGAGCGACTAAGCACAAAATATTAGGATAACATCCTGAAACCTGTACATGTTACTTCAGATGGCAAAACGGACTTTACAGATGTGATTAAATTTAGAATCTTGAGAAGGGCATATTATCTTGGATTATCTGCTGCTGCTGCTGTTGCTAAGTCACTTCAGTCGCGTCCGACTCTGCGACCCCCATAGACGGCAGCCCACCAGACTCTGCCATCCCTGGGATTCTCCAGGCAAGAACACTAGAGTGGGTTGCCATTTCCTTCTCCAATGCATGAAAGTGAAAAGTGAAAATGAAGTCGCTCAGTCGTGTCCGACTCTTTGCGACCCCATGGACTGCAGCCCACCAGGCTCCTCTATCCATGGGATTTACCAGGAAGGGGATTGGAGTCCGGTGCCATTGCCTTCTCCACTTGGAATATCTAGGTAGGCCTAATGTCCTTACAGAGAAAGACAGAGGGGGATTTCATGCACAATAGTAGGTTATATGACAACAGAGGCAGAGATTGGAGTACTGACCAAAGAGTTCCAACAGTAGAAGCTGGAATAAACATTTTCTCCTCTAGACTCTTTGGAAAGATCATGGCTCTGTGGATACCTTGACTTTGGCCCAGAGATACTTGATTTTAGACTTTTGGCCCCCAGAACTGTGAGAAAATAAATTTCTATTGTTTTAAACCACCAAGTATGTGACCAAAATTGTCACAAGTAAGCAAAATCAAGTAAGGGGTTAAAAATTTGTAAATATTATTATTAGTCTGCTGGGGTTGCCATAACAAAATATCATACATTGGGTGGCTTAAACAACATTATTTTCTCATATTCTGGAGGCTAGAAGTTCAAGATCAAGGTGTCAACAGATTTGGTTTCTTCTGAGACCCACCTCCTTGGCTTACAAATGGCCAAGCTTTGTGTTCATGTGATTACTCCTCTGGGTGTGTGCATCCCTAGTGTTTGTGTCAAATTTCCTATTCTCATAAAAGTATCAGCCAGACTGAATTAGCACTCCCCTTTAGGGCTTTCTTTGAACTCTGTCACCTCATTAAAGGGCCTGGGGGTTAGGGGTTCAATGCAACAATTTCAGCAGGACACAATTCAGCTCATAAGAACACATAAAATTCATACATTGTTTTCTGCTTCACTCAACATATCCACTGAAACACAAACAAAATATGTTCAATCTCTTCATTTGTTCAGCAATCATATTAAGCACTATATTAGCCAACTGGCATGCCTTCCACTCAGAATAACATGATAATTGTGATAACATACTTCCACTCAAATTTTCAGAGTAGAGCATAACTGATAAAATCATTACAATAAAGTGATGTGTTTAAGTATAGTCATTGCTTAGAAAGAAGAGAAGTTGACTGTGTCTGAGGTTTGGAGGCAGTAGGCTATAAACACCATAGATAAGAGAATTATTGATTTGGATCAGGAATAGGGTTAAAATCTCACTCATGAAAGAACTAAGGAATGGTGATCCTCAGAGAAAGAAAATGTTCAAAATATGGGAGAGAGGAACATGGAGACTTAAAGCAAGTCAGTAGATTCTTGGATTTGATTTTGTAAAAAATTGTGTAAGGATTTTGTAAGAAATGAGGTAAAAGTCTATTCATAAAAGGCTTATTATGCCATCCTATTAAAAAGCAGAGACATTACTTTGCCAACAAAGGTTTGTCTAGTCAAGGCTATGGTTTTTCCAGGAGTCATGTATGGATGTGAGAGTTAGACTATAAAGAAAGCTGAGCACTGTAGAATTGATGCTTTTGAACTGTGGTGTTGGAGAAGACTCTTGAGAATCCCTTGTACTGCAAGGAGATCCAACCAGTCCATCCTAAAGGAAATCAGTCCTGAATATTCATTGGAAGGACTGGTGCTGAAGCTGAAACTCCAATACTTCGGCCAGCTGATGCAAAGAACTGACTCATTAGACAAGACCCTGATGCTGGGAATGACTGAAGGCAGGAGAAGAAGGGGACCACAGAAGATGAGATGGTTGGATGGACATGAGTTTGAGTAAAGTCCGGGAGTTGGTGATGGACAGGGAGGCCTGGCGTGCTGCAGTCCATGGGGTGCAAAAGGAGTTGGACGTGACTGAACTGAACTGATGCCATCTTGAAAGCTTGAGTTTTCTTGCAAGCAGTGATGATGTAGATGAAAATATTAAGCAAGGAAGTAATATTACTAGATTTTTATTTTAGTAAGATATTATGGAGGATGAAGTAGTATGGTGAAGAACTGAAGTGAAATAAAGTGGATGGAGTTAGAAAATAAAGAGACCAAGGGAGAAATGATCAGGGGTTGCATTAGGGAATGATCAGCATGAATAAGGAAACAGCATGGATGTGAGGGATGCAAAGGAAAATAAGTGAATTTAGAACTTGATATAAAATAGAAGGAGTGAACAGAATGAAGTTAAGCTTCCTCGGATGATGATATCCTCAAGGTATACTGTTCTATAATGGATTTATGATGGAATAAACTCGAGTTTGGTCATGTTGAGTTCAGTGAACTTATAGAATATCTAGGGGTGAAGCCTATCTGATTGGCAATGGGATATATAGATATCAAGGATCCAGGAGCCATATCTGTGACAGAGATTTAGATTTAAGACTGACCCAGGTATAAAAGGGTATTAATAACATTACTGTAGACACAGTCATTTTGTGAGAGTTTGTTGAATAACAATTAGTACAGGGTTATCCAAGAAATTCTGGGGGAAATCAACTCTTCAGATATAAACAGTGAAAGAAATCAAAAGTGGTCAGGAGTAGCTGGAAAAGAACTGGAATAAAATGGTACCCCAAGAAATCAAGGTCAATAACATTCAAGAAGGGAATGAATTCTGGTGTCAAATGGAGAATAAGGTAAGTAAATATGACAATTGTACCTATTGCACTAAGAATTTCAAAATCATTAATATTGGCAAGATCAATTTCAATAGAGTCATGAGGAAAAAATAATTACAGTGGGAATAAAGAAAATGGAAAAGGAAAAATAGATTTTTTTCAGTTAGCTTTTAAAGGTTTATGTTTTATGACTAATCCATATATACAGTACTTTATAAAATATATCTACACATTGCATCACATTCAGACACAAAAGAAGCTAAAAAGTCTCACTTTGTTTCCCCCTATATTTCTCTCCTTAGACGTAACCACCATTAGCAAATTGATGTGTAACCTTATATTTTATTTATCATGGCTTTATGCAAATATATGTATTAAGCATATATTTATATTTAAGCAAAATACAGTATCGAAAAGCCATACAGAAAAAGATTGACAGAACAAGACTTAGCAAAAGAGACTTTTGTATTTTAAAATAATTCATAAACTTTGAAGATAAAAGGCTGAAAAACGTTATTTTTGTCATATTCAGCAGATAGGAATGGATAGCCAGAATGAGTTGATATGTAAATACTCAAATGGAAAAGCCAAACAATTCAACAGAAAAAAGGCAAAGACTATAGACAGGAAATTCACAAAAAAGCAAATATAAATGATAGATTGATATATGAAATATATTCAACCTCACTGATTATCAGGGAAATTCAAAATTAAACAAGAGTTTTATTCACCTATAAGATTTACAACAATGTGATAGCTTGTTGTCACCAATTATTGGTGAAGCTATAAGTAAAAGGGCACTCCCACATACTCTTGTGAGAGTACTGGAAAATTTTTAAAAGGCATTTTTTGTAATATCTATCACTAATGTTAAACATACATATGTTTTGCCCAGCAACTATCCTTCTAAAAATACATATATATACAAAAATATAATTATTAGATGGTCACTGCTACATTATTTGTAGTTGTAAAAAAAAAGAATAGAGAATCTAGAAGTCCATCAAAAAGGGAGTGGTTAAACAAATCACATCCTCAACTGAAGGAGTCAAAGACACTAAGAGAAGTGTGAAACCCTTGTTTCCACACAGCCAGGATCAACAATGCCAAGGACAATATTGCAAAAATTCATAAGGTCATATCCTTTATAAGACTCATGGCCTGACTTGGGGGGATGGAAAAAATGGGCACTGAGATTCCCTTCTGTTATAAGCATCAGGTATCAATGGTAAGGGAGCGAAAAATGAGGACTACAGATGGGGACCAAAAAATAATAATAATAATAACAACAATGTAAAGGGAAAGAGATCTCAAAAGTAGAGGAACAAAGGGGCAGAATTAAGGAAGAAGAGAGCATCCAGATGATTTTTTTTCAGAAAACCAGAATCTGTAAAACATTTAGCTAAGTAATTCAGTAATGGGTTAATTTTTCATTGGGAAATCCTATGCATATGAGATTGAGTGCAAGCAGGTATCCTATACAAGTAGGAGGTCCTCTCATCTAAGATTACTTTAAAAACACTAGTGTAGAATAAAATTTGTGAGGAAGATTACTCTTCAGAGAATAGCCCAGCAGGAAAACAGAGATTTGATCACATAATCCAGCCATTCTAAACTTTTAGCTGGCATCAGAGGGCTCATTACATACAGAATGCAAGCTCTACCTTAGGCAACTAGCAAAAGAAGAGTTAAGCAAATCTAAAATAGTAAGAGAAATGAAAATCACACAATTACAGCAGAAATCAATAGAAAATAGAGAAAAATCAATTAGAGCAGAAATCAATAGAAAACAGAAAAATCAATGACAACAAAAGCTGGTTCTTTGAAAAGATTAACAAAATTAATAGCCATTCAGTCAGAATAACCAAGAATAAAAGAGATAAGATATTAATCAATGACATCAGGAATGAAAAACCAGACAAAACTACTGATTCCGCTGGCGTTAAAGTATTAACAACTCTATGCCCTTAAAGTCAGTAACTTAGATGAAATAAATCGATTCTAGATGAAATACACCAATTCTCTGAAAGACACTAACTACCAAAAATCATTCAAGGAGAAATGGATAACCTGAATAATTTCAAAACTATTAAAGAAATCGAATGTGTAGTTAAAATTCCTCCTCCCCTTCCCCCCAACTCCCCCCCAAAGAACCCTATAGTCCAAGTGGCTTCACTATGAATCATCACCAAAAGTTACACAACCTCTTTGAAGAAACAAGAGAACACTTCCAAATTAATTTTATAAATCCATCTGTACCTTCATACCCAAACCAAAGACATCAAAACTCAATATAGCTATATACTAGTATCTCTGATTGACACAGATATAAACATCCATTAGAAGATATCAACAAATTGAATCCAGCAACATAACATAATCGAAATATATCACAACTAAGGAAATCAACCCTGAATATTCATTGGAAGGACTGATGATGAAGTTGAAGCTCCAATACTTTGCCCAACTGATGGGAAGTGCCAACTCACTGGAAAAGACCCTGATGCTGGGAAAGATTAAGGGCAAGAGAAGGGGGTGATAGAGGAGAAGATGGTTGGACAGCATCACTGACTCAATGGACATGAATTTGAGCAAACTTAGGGAGATAGTGAAGGACAGGACTGGTGTGCTGGAGTTCATGGGGTCACAGAGAGTCAGATATGGCTTAGCAACTGAACACCAACAAAATGGAATTTACCACAAGAACTCAAGGTCAATTCAACATATAAAAAATTAATATAATTCAGTGTATTAAAACACTAAATTTTAAAGTAGGTGCAGAAAATCATTTGACAGAATTCCACACTCATCCATGATAAAAACACTCAAAAACTAGTAACAGAGGGGAATTTCCTTATCCTAATTGAAGGTATCCACAAAAAAACCTACAACTGACATTATACTAGAAGGTATCAGATTGAATGCCTTCACCTTAAAATAAGGCATATTTTATTAAAACTTCTATCTAGATTAGTAAGGACGTCCCAGGTGGCGCTAGTGGTAAAGAACCTGCCTGCCAATGCAGGAGACTTAAGAGACGCAGGTTTGATCCCTGAGAGGGGAAGACCTTGGGGAGAAGGAAATGGCAACCCACTCCAGTATTCTTGCCTGGAGAATCGCTTGGACAGAGGAGCCTGGTGGGCTACAGTCCATTTGGTCACAAAGGGTTGGATATGACTGAAGCGACCTAGCATGTACCCAGATTAGTAAAGCAAGAAAAAGAAGTACCAGGTGTACAAATTGGGAAGAAAGAAAGAAAACTTTATTCTCGGATAACATGACCACCTATGTAGAAAATCCCAAAGAATCTACTACAAAACTAGAACTAATAAGTTTAGCAAGGTCACATAATACAATGTTAATAGACATAAGTAAACTGCATTTCTAAATATGAGAAAAAATAACTATAATTTGAAATTAAAATCTGGTAATGCCATTTATAATTGCACCCCAAAAATGAAGTACTTGGGTACAAATCTAATAAAATATGCACAGAATCTGTATGTGAAAAACTGGAAAACATTAATGAAAGAAATCCAAAAATTAACTCAAAAGAGTTACAATTATATATAAGAAATATATATATATATTAAATGTACCAGAGTCTATACTGATATAATTAATTAATTAAAGGAAGACAAAGTTTCCTTACAGAATAATTCTAAGTAATTTATGTCAATATGACCCAGAAAGCACATCTGCATTCTCCCCACTTCCCTTGAGTGTAGGCTGGATTTAGTGACTTTATTCCAAAGAGAAGGGTATGGATGGAAGGCAGAGTAATGTTATAATGGAAAAACCTAGCATACCAAACTGGGTCCAGTAGTCAAGGTTAAAATCACCAGCATTAAGTCATGTTGATAGTATATACAAATTCATAACATGTCATTAGAATGGCATTTTAACTATGTGGTATTCTTTACAAAACCCCTTAGCCTAGTCTAATCACGAGAAAACATCAGAAAAACTCAAATGGAGGGATATTCAAAAGATACCTGATCAGTACTCCAAAAAACTGTCAAAGTTATAGAAAAAAAGGAAAGTCTGAGAAATTATCACAGTCCAGAGAAGACCAAGCAGACATGACAAATGTAATTCAGTACTCTGGATTAGATTCTGGAATGGACAAAAAAAAAATCCATTAGTCGTAGTCTAATGAAATACAAATGAACTCCATAATTTAGTTATTAGTAATGTACTAGTGTTGGTTTTTTAGTTTTGGGAAGTGTATCAGGGTTTTTCAGATGTTAATAATAGGGGAATCTAGGTGATGGGGATACAGAACTACTTTGTAAAAAAATCTAAAATTATTCCAAAATACAGTTTACTTAAAAACATTCTTACTTCCAAACTTAAATAAAAATAGTCCTAAAGACTCCTACACACACACATACACACACAATATACACATAATATATACACAGAGACACAGACTGCTGGGCCTTAGGAAGTTGCCCCCGATAATTATCCTAACTTGGACATTTCTCCTAATGGTTCTCACTTGCCTCATCCGGCAGTTCAGGCTACAGAACTCACCACACAGATTTTTGACCTCCTGTCTCTGTGTTCAGAAGGATCCAAACCAGGAGCCAAGAAGATATGGTTTCGGCTGATACCACAGTTCACCCTACTACTGGACCTGGTGATATACATCTGATCCCTGTTTTATTTACCTGCAAAGTAATTAAACTCTATACAAACCCCTGGGATGCCAGGGCTTTTGAGGTCCAAACTTTTTGCCATCTGTGTTTTCTGAGAATTACCGGGAGACAGATCATGCTTGGAATGCATTCTCCATTGTCCAAACAGGCATTTATCAATCAGCAAATTCAGTGATTTCAAACTCTCCACTGAGCAAACATCACAGTTCATTTTACAGGCTTGGAAGATGGTTTATGTTTCCAGGAGCAGGCTCAGAAATACTTTGGGGAATGTCCTTTACATGCCATCCTGCCAAATCCCCCAACGGATAAGTAATGCTCACTTTCTACTCACCGCCAAATTGTGTTCCAAAGCCAAGATCAGGAAACAAATTGTTTGCTGCCTGCAACGGAAGGAAGGTTCAACTATTAGAGGCAAACGTTTGAGTGAATAAGCACAGCTATTAAGTTGTTTGGCGTAGATACACAACAGGGCAGCCAAAGTTCTGATGTGCGTAATGGCAGAAGAGACCCAAAGCTTCACTTTCAGGTTATACCAAAAGTCAGCTTTGAATTCGAGCATATATCCATTTATTAGTTATCAAGTGTCCATAAAGCAATCCAGGCAACTTGGAAGTGGCACCTGCTAAGTGCATGTTTAACAAGCATCTTAGATGATCCTGAAGCACACAAAAGTGTTAAAACCACTGCCTTAAGCTGTGCCTACATCAGACCTGATTCCAGCCTTAGCTGTCTCATGTTTGGTCTTTGGGAGCTGGAAGATCCCACAAAAGAACTGCTAGAAGGACGGCCAGGAAAGGTAACATTTAAGGCACCCTGGAAGTATATTACACATTGTCTTGAATTTTTATTTTATAAAGCACAGAAATTATCTGAGAGGATTATTTTTTAAATACAGGGTTATGGAACAATACCCCTGATATGATGAATCTGTATGCTTGCTGTGGGAGAGTCATAAATATTTTTCAAAAGCTCTGTGATCATTTCTAATGCATGTTTGTGAATCATTGGTGTTGAGCTAGCTGAAAGCCCCTTTCCATTTCTCATGCTCCAGTTTTAGAGCTTCTGGCAATAGAAAAATATTGTGTTTTTCTGTACCTGGAGTTGCTATTGTCACTGGGTTCTCAGGTAAGCCATTTAACATATCAAAACTAGTCTTCTCAAAGAAGACAGACTAATACAGATACCCTAATAAAATGTTATCCCATTTCCAGTCATCTAATTAGCCACACATTTTTGTTTGCAGGTGTGGCAGGAGACAATATTTTGATAATAACCAACCCTTTTCTTTCTCACATTTTCTTGATAATCTGAGATCCTACACCTACTGAGTCACTGGTATTAACAATTATAAGAGGCAGAGTAAGGCTAATCCAGCTGAGAATAAATAAACTGAGTTTCTGAGTAGATATTTTAAACTGCAGAATACAAGAGTTATGAAAACCTGGCACTCTAGTAAACTCAGCCTTGAAGGAAGCAGATCTAGGGTTTATGCTATTCTACTCAAAGGATTGTATCAGGATGTGAGAAAAGAAAAAGAAAAAATTGATAGACATAAGAAAGTTAAAAGGCAAAAGTTAAAAATTTTCTTTTCTTTAGGAAAATAAAAAGAAATAATTGATAGACACGATTAAGCAAGTTAAAATGGATTAAATGTCCCCAGGCTGTTTCTTAGGGTTTAGGATTCAGTTCAGTTCAGTTCAGTCCCTCAGTTGTGTCCGACTCTTTGTGACCCCATGAAATGCAGCACGCCAGGCCTCCCTGTCCATTACCAACTCCTGGAGTTTACCCAAACTCATGTTCATCGAATCGGCAATGCCATCCAGTCATCTCATCCTCTGTTGTCCCTTTCTCTTCCCGCCCCCAATCCTTCCCAGCATCAGGGGCTTTTCCAATACTTTGCATGAGTCAGCTCTTTGCATGAGGTGGCCAAAGTATTGGAGTTTCAGCTTCAACATCAGTCCTTCCAGTGAAAACCCAGGACTGACCTTGAGGATTTATTGCTTCTTTAGGGTTTAGGATTAGTGGGACCTAAACATAAGAGGCATTAGAGAAAGGTCCCTGGAGAAGTCCCATGGCTACTTTGGCACTTTAGCTTAGAGTAGTTATGATTGTATGTTCTCAATGTGATGGCTGGAAGAGAATCCAAAAGTGGTTTACACCTTTCAAAGTGGCAACTTGGTTAGACCCTAAAATGAAGAAAAAATAAACACACATACTAATCTGTAATAAACTGAGAAACACAGAGCAGAGGGGCATGGACATCTGAGTCACAGAGGCAGTGGATAAATGTCAACTAGTAATACCACTTAAGATTATTCACTTCAGTCAAAGTCACTGTTTAGTTGGTTCCAGTGTTAAGTTACATATAATAAATGACATGCATCCCCTAAAGGCGAGCCTATTTATAAAGCCCCTTGGAACACAGATCACCTCTAAGGCAAACAGAAGGAAAGGAGAAACAAGAATTTCCTGAACTAGGAGAGTGATACCCTAAACCCTAAAAGAAGTTGAGTTTCAACCCAGAATTTACCTCTAATTTTAAAGAATACATTTTCATGACAGAGCTGAAATGGAAGCTCTAAACTAA
Source organism: Antilocapra americana (assembly GCA_007570785.1). Classification (NCBI taxonomy): domain Eukaryota; kingdom Metazoa; phylum Chordata; class Mammalia; order Artiodactyla; family Antilocapridae; genus Antilocapra; species Antilocapra americana. The sequence continues at coordinate 267,819 of ML664668.1, forward strand.
TTTTAGTTCAGGCAAAAAGATAAAGACATATTAGCCCTTTTGTTGTTAGTGACCATACCTAAGACAACTTTGCTTTCTGGATTAAAGAAAAATCATTTATTATTAAATGTTTCTACTCTTTGATGAATATGTTAAGCTTCTGTCTAGAATTTAGTATTCCCAAATAGTGACTATTTTATGCAAAACAGCTCATACGGTATAACATTTTTGTTTGCAACTCCTTTCTATTTCCTACATAACTTTAAAAATGAATGTATAAAACAGTAATTATACATCTATATTAATGTGCACACAATGCATAAAGATGTAATTTGTGACAATGATAACAAAGGTGGGAGGAACTATAAAAATGAATGTCAGTCAGTCATGTCTGACTCTTTACGACCCCATGGACTATATAGTCCATGGAATTCTCCAGGCCAGAATACTGGAGTGGGTAGCTTTTCCCTTCTCCAGGGGATTTTCCCAACCCAGGGATCGAATCCAGGTCTCCTGCACTGCAGGCAGATTCTTTACCAGCTGAGCCATAAGGGAAGCCCAAGAATACTGGAGTGGGTAGCCTATCCCTTCTCCAGCAGATCTTCCTGACCGATATCAAACCAGGGTCTCCTCCATTGCAAGCAGATTCTTTACCAACGGAGCTATACAGAGGAGCAGAGTTTACACATGCTATTGAAGCTAAGTTGATATTTATTTTAACTAGATTGTTATAAATATGCTATGTTCATTGCAACTCTTATGGTAACAATAAGAGAATATTTTATAAATATACACAAAAGGAAATGAGAGAAGAACCAAAGTGGTACCCTTCAAAAATTAAACATAAAGGAAAGTATAGGTGAAGAAAATGAAGGAAAAAGGCAATTAAAAAATCCAAAAAGTAGTAGCAAAATGGCACAAGTATATCCTTCCTCATCAAAAATTACATGTATGTGGGTTAAACTCCAAAAGCAATAAAGAGATTTCCACCATACAGTTTTTCAAATCCCATAGTTCAACTATTAATATATATTCTCTATAAGAGACTCACTTTGGATCCAAGGACACAAATAGCTTGATATTGAAAGGATGGGATAAGATGTTACATGTGAATAATAACCAAAAGTGAGTGGAGTGGCTATACTAATATTAGACAAAATAGACCTAAACTGTTTAAAAAACTATTACAAGGGATGAAAGGATTTTACATTGTAACAAATGGATCAATTCATGAATCAAAGCTGAAGAAATTATTGAAGATCTAAGGAAATTGAAGATATTATATGTTCAGGATTTGGAAGACTTAATAACGAAAGTAATCTAGAAATTCAATGTCCTTATGATAAACGTTTCTTTTTGTTTGTTTGCAGAAATGGAAAAGTCAAACCTCAAACTCATATGCAATTACATGGGGCTCCAACCAGACAAAACAATTTTGAAAAAAAATTAGAGGGTTCAAACTTCCTGATTTCAAAACTAGGTGAAAAACTATAGTAATTCTAACAGTGCGCTACTGGCATAAAGATCAAAGGAACAGAATTGAGAGTCCACAAATAAAACCTAGATGTCTAAAATCAATTGATTTTTTATAATGATGCCAAGACTATCTGCCTTAGTATGCTAGGGCTGCATAACAAAATATCACAGACTAAGTGGTTTAAAAAACAGACCATTTGTCCAAAGATCAAGGTGCCATCAGGACTGGCATTTCCTGAGGTCATTTTCCTTGGCTTACAGATGGCTGTCTTCTCGCTGTGCCCGCACATAGTCTTTTCTTTGTGTACATGTATTCCTGGTGTCCTTTTTTTTCATTTTATAAAGATACCAGACATATTGGATTAGGGCTTCACATTTATGACTTCATTTAACCTTACCTCTCTTTAAAGGTCTATCTCCAAATACAATCACAATGGGGGTTAGGGCTTAAACACATGAATTGTGGAATACAATTGAGGAATACAATTCATTTTATAATGCTGTCCAAAGTAGAAAGATTATTCTTTTCAACAAATGCTGCTGGGATACCTGAATATCATATATGAAAGTGAAATTGGACCTTCACTTCATCTCATATACAAAACTTAACTCAAAACAGACAAAGGATTAAATGAAAAAGATAAAATTATAAAGTCATTACAAGGAAATACAGGAACAAATTTCATGTCTTGGATTTACTGATGTAGTCTTGGATAAGATATCAAATGTATGACCAGCAAAATAGATAAGCTGGACTTCATCAAAATTAAAAACTTATATATCAAGGAAGTGAAAAGAAAATTTATAGAATGGAAGAGAATGCAAATTATTTATCTGATAAAAATTTAGCATTCAAAATATATAAAGAATCCTTACAACAACAAAAAGTCAAACAATCTAATTTTAAAAACAGCTGAAAGATTTGAATAGATATTTCTCTGGAGAAGATATAAAAATGGGCAAGCACATGAAAAGATGCTCAACATTTTTAGTCATTAGAGAAATGCAAATCAAACAATAATGAGGTGCAACTTCACACCCACTAGGATGGCTGTAATCAATAAAACTGATGATAACAAGCATTGGCTAATATGAAGAGACACTGGAATCACTGTGCATTGCTACTCAGAATGCAAAATGATTCAGCCGTTATGGAAAACAGCTCTTCAAAAGAGTAAAACATAGAACCTCCACATACCCAACAATTCTACTCCTAAATATATATATAACCAAGAGAATTGAGAGCAAATACTCAAACATATGCATGCATTTACATGTCCATAACAGTACTCTTCACTATAACCATATGCAGAAACAGCCCAAATGTATATCAAGGGATAAATGGATTAATACATATGCATACAATGGAATTTTATTCAACCATAAAAAGGAATGAAGTACTGATACTAATGAAGTACTGATGCTATTAACGCAGATGAACCTCAAAAGCATTATAATTATGTTAAATGAAAGAAGTCAGATGCAAAAAGTCACATATTGTATGATTCTATTGACGTGAAAAATTCAGAATAGGTATATCCATAGAGTAAAAGAGCTCACTAGTGTTTGCCAGAAGCTGGCCAATGACAGGAACCATAAGCAACTGCTGAATGGCTACAGTTTCCTTTGGGGATGATTAAAAATGTTTTGGAAATTAATGGAGATGGTGGTTGCACAACTCTGTGAACATACTAAATATCATTTAAAATCATAAAATCATTCACTTTAACATTCATGTCATGTAAATATCACCTCTATAATAATGAAAAATCTTTGGAATCTCAGGCAAATTCCCTCTTAGGTTACTCCAATTAACACTACCATAACATTTGGTGTGTACAGACACAACTTATGCTACCAGTTAAACACAAATTTTACTATTTTCCAATTTGCACAGCAAATGATACATAAACTGAACATTTACAGTGAACTCAGCAATTTCTGGATTTTTGTCAGTATTTTTCAGAAAATAAATTCTGGATTTTCATCTTTGCCATTTGTTTTCCTCTGGGCTACATAAGGGGATGAAAGAGGACAAGATGGTTGGATGGCATCACTGACTCAATGGACATGAGTTTGAGCAAGCTCCGGGAGATGGTGAAGGACAGGGAAGCCTGATGTGCTGCAGGCCATGGGGTCGCAAAGAGTCGGACATGACTGAGTGATTGAACAACAATATATACTGTGGCTGGTGGAGTATTTCATTAATATATTGCCACATTACAGTTTGTGTTTGGTCCACAGCCACTTTCTGCTCTCTGGCCTCTGCCTCAATCCCATCTTGTTGATGGCTCTCTGATGCCAGATCTATGTCATCCTCCTTATGTAAACACTGAGCCCCTTCAAATCCACTGAGACTTTTTCAAATTGTCTCCTTTCAGAGACACTAGGAATTTCTGGATATTCAAAACCTGTCTCATTCCCAGAGAGCCAACTATACTGCAAGAAATTTGGGGATGCAAGCAACTTGGGACAGCCAGAATTGCTTTACAATCACACCTCTCCTGTGGCCATTTCTGCTGTGAGGCTGCAGATGCTGGCATGTTGCACTCCTGGAATTCCAAATGAGAAGTGGTCAATAAATCATGTCCGATCTTATTTCATCATACATTGGCTCCACCTAGCAGCATCCATCCCTTTCTCCAAAACGTGTATCAATGCCTTTCTCTCCTCTCCTAGTTCTCCCTTCCCTCCCACTGAGCTGTACTTCAAGGGTAGAAAAGACCAATGCTTTCATAGTTCTTTACAAAAGTGTTGTTTGGCACTTTGGGTCCTACCTCTCGGGTGTTCAAAGCAGAGCTTTTGGAAGTCAATAAGCATTTTCTTTTCTCAAGCAGCTCAACTCTTACACTCAAAAACTTTGGACCTCAAGAATACTGTTAGAATTCTAAAATTCATTGGAAATGGAGTTGATTTTTTTGTTCTGTGCCAAAATGCTACATTTGTTGAATTTTAATTTCTAGTTAAGGTGGGCTAAATTATTTACATGAACTCTATTGCTAAAAGTAACTTAAAACACTTGATAAAATAGATGAGACATCACTTTAAATACACCAAGGAGCAGGTAAGACCATGGAAAACTCCCTGGCCAAGGTTGTACTATAAAGTGAGAAGCTTAGCAGAGAATAAGACAATTGATTTCACCTCCTCCTTGCCCCTCAACCCCGAGAGGCTTTGTGCTTACTTTATTTTGGGAGTTAGATTCTTGAGCTTGAGTAGGAATGAGGGAAACAGGGAAGGAGGAGGAAAACAGAGAAGAGAAGACTCAAGGTCTGCCAAGGAGGGGAGTCTGTGATCAAAAAGGGCTACATCCTTAGTACTAGAGAAAACCAGAAGTAACTAATATCCAGAGGGTACAGGAAAGTTATCTTGGTGTTGAGTAGAGAGGAAAAAAACAAAATCAATTACATATACCACAGGTTTATTGTTGTCTAGTTGCCAAGTCATGTCTAACTTTGCGACCTCATGGACTGTAGCCCACCAGGCTTCTCTGTCCATGGGATTTCCCAGGCAAGACCACTGGAATGGGTTGCCCATTTCTTTCTCCAGGGGATCTTCCCTACTCAGGGATTGAAACCATGTCCCCTCTAGAAGACATGTCCTGGCAGCGGATTCTTTACCACTAGCCACCAGGGAAGCTCTACCATAGATCTACTAAGGCCAAAAAGCATTACAAGACATAGAGAATTCTCAAAAAAGCTGAAGGAAGGACTTCCCTGATGGTTCACTGGCTAAGACTTTGTGCTCCCAATGCAAAGTGCTTAGGGTTCAATCTCCGATCAGGGAACTAGATCCCAGATGTTGCAACTTAGAATTCACATGGCACAAAAGATAGGAGATTCTGCGTGGCTCAACTAAGACCCAGTGCAGTTAAATAAACTAAATAAATAAAAACTTTAAATAGCAGAATGGCTCATTTCATCAATCATTTTATCAGGAAGATAAAACAGCAGGGGACTTCCTTAGTGGCTCAGTGATAAAGAATCCACCTGCCAATGCAGGGGACACAGATCCCTGATCCAGGGAGATCCCACAGGTCTGGGAGCAACTAAGCCCTTGCACCTTGAATCTGTAGCTTGAGAGCCCACACGGCACACCTGCTGAGCTCATGTGCCCTAGAGCCAGCGCTCCACAGCAAGAGAAGCCACCACAATGAGAAGCTGCAACCGGAGGAGCCCCCGCTGGCTACAGCTAGAGAAAAGCCCACGTAGCCAAGAAGACCCAGCACAATCAAAAATAAATAAATAAAAATTATGTCTACATTTAAAAAAAACAGCATAAGCTCAAAACACACCCAGCCAAAATATACACACTTACAATAAGAAAGGGAGAAACCTCACAGGTATAGGAGGTTTTTAGCATATTCCTCTTTCGGCAACAATCACACACAAAAAAATCAGTTGGAATACAGAAGATCTGAACACTATTAACAAACATAGCATGGTGGTTATGTGTGTGTTCATACGTAAATCCCCCAACAACAGCACAATACAGTTTTCATTAACATGAAGAATATTTGCAAACGATGACCATAGAGTTGTTACTGTAACTTAAATGTTATAGTAACAAAAGGGCAGTAAGTGACAAGCATAATAGACGCGATCTTTCATGTCAGTCTCAGCCTGTCCATAGCGATTATATCAGCTAGAAATGCCTGGGGTGCTCATCTGGGTCCATACTATTTGTGAGAGCCCCACAGGGGTTTCGCCAACGAGGGCCAGTGTCCTGGCTGCGCTGGCTCTTGTGATCCTTATGATGACTGCAGGATGCACCTCAGCAACAGCCATAGGGGAAATTTGAAAAAAACTAAGCTTATTTACTCACAAGTCCTGGAGAATACACTGCACGCCTGGGCCACACACTGAAACCGTGGGTAGAGATGCAGAAAGAGTGTGTGCGCACCGTGAAAGGTGAGCAAATGAGCATTTGCAGGTCTAGGTTCCGTTTTATTGGGATCTGGTGTGGCGTACTTAGGGTTTCACAGGTTAGCTCTTAATTGGTAAATATAAAACATCAGAGTGGCAGTTAAAGCGCAGGAAGGTAAAAACAAATGGTCAGTCAAATGGTTAACCAGAGCTTCCTAAAAAGAGGCACTTCATGGCTGGGGCGGGCCTGGATCTTCACGTAGTTGTGTGCTGATTCAACATGGATGTCTCTGAAGCAGATGCCTCAACACTCAAAAGCTTAATGTCAGGCACATATACATTACAATCAAGAAAGTTCATTGTCAGGTGCTTACACTACACAGAAGCAGTTTGACTCTTGGTGGTTTTGATTGGTAGGGAAATAAGATGATTACACAAGTATTCACTTTTCAATTTTCTATTAAACTATGTGTTTGTGTTTTATGGATTTTTCTATAATTGCATTACATTTCACAATAAAGTTGATTAAAAAATAAGGACAATCAATGCTTTCACTTTCTTCCCAAATGATACAAGAGGTTTAATGTACTTTAATTTATTCCCATCTCAGCTTGTACATGATTATTGCCACACATTTAATTCTATATATAAACCCACTAGATATTATTAATATTTTAACACAGTCAATGTACATCTACCTATGTACTTACTATTTTTTGCTCTTACTCCCTTCTTTCATCTAAGACCGTCCCTCTGGAATCTTTTTCCTATTTTTCCTGGAGAGTTGTATCTGTAGTCTTAACATTCTGGCAGCTTCTAGTTATTGACGACATGTTTACACTTTGATGATTTATTACACTGTATATCTATGTTATAGGTTTTCAATATGCAATATATTACTATAGCAATAAAATCAGAGAAGGTAAAAAACAATAACCTTAGATTTCACTTCAAATAATTTTTGGATATGCTAGTTTAAATCTCATCCCATTTTTGGCTGAAGAGAACATACATATTTTTCTGTTATCTCCCTCCTCAGTATGTATTTTGTCACAATAAAATATCTGTTTAATAAATTACAATGCTTTCCTTAGACACCACAATAGAATGGTTGAGTAACATGACTTTAAACTAGTATTATTAATGTGGATATGGAGAAGAAAAAATGAAAATTAAATGTTTTGTGTAAACTGTAGATGAGGACATATTTAGGTATGTGGAAAACAGCATTATGATATAAAGGACACAGTAGGATTTCTGAGTGATATATAATAACTTTTAATAATTTACATTTCCACTCCACTGCCTATTAGCTGTAGAATCTTTTGCAAATTAACTTTCCTGAGTCTCAATTTCTTCATTTGTAGAAAAGAATAATAATGTTTCATCAATACCTCATTTACTATGAAGATCCAAGAGGATACTATGTCTACAGCATCTGGGACATAGCAATGCACCACCAATGTTAGTCTCTACAATGAAAATTCAGTTTAAAAAAACTAGAATGTAATTATGGTGTTAATAGAAAATGGTCTATTCACATAGGATTCTGCCCTGAAAGTCAGAATGAACTGATAAGACTAAATTTCAAAATAATACAATTGTAAACTCCAGGAGTCCTTGGGCATTAAAAAAAAAAAGCCCCTTGGGTATACCTATGGCTTGGTCCAAGGTTTCTTTGCTCTGGTTTTCTCTGGCTCCTGCTAATTTGACAGGAGAAATTTTTCTCCCAAGGAGTCAGCCTCTTCTACAGAGGAGGCAGAGGGTAGCATAACATCTTCCCAGTTTCACCACAGATTGAGACAGAATCTTTTCTTCACTCCCAGAAGCAATACCCTGCTGTGGCAATACAAGAAGATGCCAATGGCCTGTAATAACCGAAGAGACAATACAGGAATATCATGATTCTCAATTCATATGCTAACCCTGAGTAAATGCAAACCTTTGTCTTTCAGGTTCCCTATTTCAGTGAAATGTTGAACTTTTATACATGGTTCAATCATAAAGAACATAATATTAATATGATAATACTATAACTCTGTGCTTATCAGGCTTGAATGGGTACATGAATCCTCTTGCAATCTTGTAAAACTGCTGATTTTAATTTGGCAGCTCTGGGGTGCTGTGGTCTTGAATGCATGTGTCCCTCCAAAATTCATACATTGAAAACTAATCTCCAAGGTGATGGTATTAGGAGTTGGCATTTTGGGGGGAAGTGATGTGAACAAATAACAAATACTATATCACAGAGTTTTTACCATGAGGCCACTTTGTTCTCAGGAGGGCTGTGTGCTGGCTCAGGCTGGGGTGGGTCAAATGTGAGGAGTCTAGGAAAAGGAGAGGCCCCACCTCTCTTTTTAATTAGCAAGCATTTGATTCCTATTGATTAATTGGAAGAAGCAAGCTGTTCAGCTAATCATCTGACATTAAAAAGTAGGAACTTGGAAGGCCTGTGTCTGACTTTGTCTTAGGTAAACAAAGGAAGCATCTGTGAGTCTTATGGGGAAGGATGTCCCTTTGTAGAAAACCATTTTCTGAATGCAGGGTTGGGGTAAGCGATGCATTTCTTTAACCATCATTGTTTTCCAGGAACACAGGGTTCACTTAAAGTTCAACATTGCCAAAACCAAAACTAAGAGGAAAAGTACAGGAATTTCTTTTTTAATTTTTCCTTCTCCCCACTGAGCTACTCAAAGGATGACTGTCAGGAAAGTGGACTGGCCTGGGAATGAGACCAAGAGAAGATATGAACCTCAACAGTCTGAGCTGCATGGCTTTCAGTTTGCTGAGACCACAGCTTCCCCTGTACTAGGGAAGAAGAACCCATGCAAAAATTTAGCTTTGTTGAGGGTAACCCATAAAAATCAGGAAATGTGATGGGTGATGTCACCTGGGGCTGAAGTACAGGATTCTTACTGTTGTTGAGCTGCTAAGTCGCATGCAACTCTTTTGTGACTCCATGGACTGTGGCCCACCAGGCTCCTCTGTCCATGGAATTCTCCAGGCAAGAATACTGGAGTGGGTTGCCAAGCCCTTCTCCAGAGGGTCTTCCCAACCCAGGGATCAAACCCAAGTCTCCCAGTTGGCAGGCAGATTCTTTACCACTAAGCCACTGGGGAAACCCAAAGTAGAGGATGGAAGAGAGCAAATTTGGAGTCTCAGAGTTTAAGGGTCAGAGAGTCAGAGAATATATATGCATGATACCCATTGACCAGGTATGTGTGTGATGGCTCTGGTAACATGGACCCCATGCACTGAGTGTGTATGTTACTGACCCAGGTCTTTGGACCCTTTAATCAACAGAAATTGTTAAGAGGCCAGGCAAGAAATTCAGGCAAGGTTTAATTGGGACTCATGCTGCATCACTAGAGAGAGAAGAAACAGGAGACCTTGCTAGCTGGTTGGTAGGGGGTAGGGAACTGGTTCCTTAAATGAGGTGAAGGTAGGGGTGGATCGATGCACTGGGCAGGAAGCTTATCTTAGGTGGTCTGCCCACTGCCTTGGTGGTGCTGCGTGCAGAGATCATGCACATGATACTGCTTCTAATCTCTGGCACCTCAGAAATGGCAGTTGGTTTGTGGCCTTTTTGTATCCTCTTGATCTAATTGCCCCATCTGCTCATGTGTACAGTTATTTTTAGTCCCTCATAGTTTCTTCGTGTTCTGTTGCTTGAAGAGACATTTGCCCAGGTGCAAACACTGCAGTAAAGGGTCCTAGGTCCCAGCCTGTCTCATTTACTGTGTTCTTGGCACCTACAGGGGACTTCATTCATATCTTTGCTTTTTAGTCTCTCAAGAAGCCTATTTTTAAAGTATCATTTTACAGATGGGCTGACTGAGGGCCAAAGAGGTTATTATAACTTGTCGGAAGTTAGGCAGCTAGGCTTCAGATCACTATGATACAGTCTAGAGTCGCTGCAGTAAAGCAAAGAGTAAATTCATAAATTAGCTTTCAGTTTATTCTTCAAAAAGTAAGGTGATTTTTCAATGTGTTCTGATGATTATATTTTCCTCAATAATGAACAAAATCACATTTTCCCACAAATATGTTATAACTCAGTTTCTTCATAAAATAATATTTAGGGAAAAATGAAAAAGAAATCAGCCTCTAACACTAGTGGTCAAAGCTTAATGTTCTCATTTGCTGAAATGTGACACTGAAATCATGGTCCTACTGTTATGTTTGTTAGGCTGTGTTTGCTCTTTAATTATAGTTTATATGTGTCCCAGTTGAACCCTGGCTGGTTTTTGATAAAGAGAATAAAAGGAAATAGCAAGTTCACCAACTGAGATTCTCTTTACCTTTCTGTTCCTAAGGCTAATCAATTACTAATCTGACAGCCTCTGTCTTGCTGCCATTACCTAGGATGAGCCTTATACTCAAAGGGAAAGTCACTCATTTCCCTGATTCAAAATGCAGGATTTCACATTTACTATTATTCATTGTAGGATGTGGTTGAAGTACAATCTAACAATAGCTGATGTTTGGTTGTCATTTCTTTGATAGGCAGATACCCAGGGAGTCTTGGGGAAGATCTTGTTTAGAGATTCAGATAGCCTAGGAGACATTGGAATTTGGAGAACTCTCAGCAGGTGCCGGACACCAGCCATGAGCTTGGGTTTCTGGTCAGGACACCAGCACTTAGTAAGGGAAGAAGCAAGAGTACATACAGCCTCAAGTTCAGGGGGAGGGGGAAGACTCAATATCTGTAGATGATTATTATAGGAAGATAGGGACAAGGATTAAGACAAAAGCCCGTGTTTCAGTAGGACTGTTAATTCAATTCTGAGACCTGGTATGTTAAACTTTTTTTCCCGTAAGAGAAAGCAAAATGAATCTGTCTTCATTATTCTTTCAGCCTTGGAGCAGCAGTCAAATGGTGGAAGAGAAAATAAGCAATGAAAGAAATAGTTTTACTAGACAGAATCAACATAGACCTTGTATTTACTATTCATTGTAGAAGAAACTATCTCTGTATTTGTTTAGAGACAAATGTGTTGAGTCACAAGTTTATTTTCATAGAGTTTCAAAAGGAAATTTTTTAAATTAAAAAGCTTTCTGATGGACAAGTAAATCAATTTGATAATATAGTAGATACATTACAACATTTAGCCAAGACAGGGAAAGATATTGAACCAACATCAGAGGGATAGTGCATACTTTAAATGTTGGTGAGTAAATTCCATTTCCTGTAATAAAGGCTCTAGCAGATAAGATTTTCTATATAAAAGCATGTACAACAAGCCCTGAATAATTATAGTCTTGAGGTTAAGGATTTCATTACACTGAAGATAAAAATAAAACTCTAAGAATACAAACAGAATGTTACTAGAGAATTCTTCCATTTGCAACAAATGTGCCCCCAAATCAATTTTTTAAATGGCAGGATAAAGAATATGTATAGATTTAGTTAAATCAGTATATGGCTAATGCTCTTTATACCTTGTGCCTTGATGGTAATTCATCCATAAATATTTTTCAACCTTCTTTATTATCTTTTCAATAAGGATTAATGAAGAGCCCTGTATCCTGAATACTCAAAAGCATTTGTGTCAAAAACAATTATTCCTCCAAAAGTTTTCTCACTAGTATTATTAAAAAATTTAGCTTATGGTTTTATTTCAGGTGAAGTGAACAATGTGTGGTGCTTTAATATGGCCAGTTCCACATTATATTCTATTTATTTAGAGTATCATCTTATAATATTTCATCTTCCCTAAACTTCCAGATGTTCAAGCTGGTTTTAGAAAAGGCAGAGGAACCAGAGATCAAATTGCCAACATCCGCTAGATCATCGAAAAAGCAAGAGAGTTCCACAAAAACATCTACTTCTGCTTTATTGACTATGCCAAAGCCTTTGACTGTGTGGATAACAATAAACTGTGGAAAATTCTGAAAGAGATGGGAATACCAGACCACCTGACCTGTCTCTTGAGAAACCTGTATGCAGGTCAGGAAGCAACAGAACTGGACATGGAACAAAAGACTGGCTACAAATAGGAAAAGGAGTACTTCTAGGCTGTATATTGTCACCCTGCTTATTTAACTTCTATGCAGAGTACATCATGAGAAACGCTGGGCTGGAAGAAGCACAAGCTGGAATCAAGATTGCCGGGAGAAATATCGATAACCTCAGGTATGCAATTGACACCACCCTTATGGCAGAAAGTGAAGAGGAACTAAAAAGCTTCTTGATGAAAGTGAAAGAGGATAGTGAAAACCTTGGCTTAAAGCTCAACATTCAGAAAACTAAGATCATGGCATCTGGTCCCATCACTTCATGGGAAATAGATGGGGAAACAGTGGAAACAGTGTCAGACTTTATTTTTTGAGCTCCAAAATCACTGCAGATGGTGACTGCAGCCATTAAATTAAAAGATGCTTGCTCCTTGGAAGGAAAGTATGACCAACCTAGACAGCACATTAAAAAACAGAGACATTACTTTGCCAACAAAGGTCTGTCTAGTCAAGGCTATGGTTTTTCCAGGAGTCATGTATGGATGTGAGAGTTGGATGGTGATGAAAGCTGAGCACTGAAGAATTGATGCTTTTAAACTGTGGTGTTGGAGAAGACTCTTGAGAGTCCCTTGGACTGCAAGGAGATCCAACCAGTCCATCCTAAAGGAAATCAGTCCTGGGTGTTTATTGGAAGGACTGATGTTGAAGCTGAAACTCCAGTACTTTGGCCACCTCATGTGAAGAGTTGACTCATTGGAAAAGACCCTGATGCTGGGAAGGATTGGGGGCAGGAGGAGAAGGGGATGACAGGATGAGATGGCTGGATGGCATCACCGACTCGATGGACATGGGTTTGGGTAGGCTCCGGGAGTTGGTGATGGACAGGGAGGCCTGGTGTGCTGCGATTCAAGGGGTCACAAAGAGTTGGACATGACTGAGTGACTGAACTGAACTGAAACCTTATGAGGAAGGTACTCTTTGTTCTCTTTTATAGATAAGGAAACTGAGGATTAGAGAGGAGCTGCTTGGCTAGCACATGCCAGAAAAGGGACTGAAACCCAGACATCCTGCCTCCAAAGTCTCTCCTCTGAGATGTAGAGAAGGGTGGCCCAAGACAGCATGAATCCCAACGGAGACAGAAACCTAGGTTGTAAAAGTGCATTCATTGCATAGCGCTCCCCCAGGGAGTATGGCCTTGGTAGTTACTTGATGAATAACACAGCAATGCCACCTATGTCTATTCGACCAAATTTAGCTCTAGCAGACCTTTGGATTATCTGCTGGATGTCTGTTTTTACAGATGAACCAGTTCCCAGTGCTTTTGTGAGTTGACTTACAAACTGTAGGGAATTCGACAACTTTGAGTAGTTTGTTTCTTTTTTTTTTTTTTTGCAGGGAGGGTTATATCTAGGCTGATCTTTCACAAAAGTCCCAAGAGGAGAAAAATATTACTTATGACTTGTTTGGATTACATGAATCCTGGATGATTGAGACAATTTACAATCATCCTTTATTGACACTGCTCTTTCCAGGTTAGTAACAAGGTTCCTTTACTATAGAATAATTATGTTGCTGACAAACTTCCCTGGATGATTTCTCTACATTATACACAATTCTCATTGAATTTGAATATAATATCAGAGTAACATTTGGGTCAAGATATAACAATATTCCATTTAGGAATGTAACATTCATTTGAAGAGAAAGATGACAATTTGAGGATGAAACAATTTATCCTCTAATTTATAATATATGTCTTAAGAAGTTAATAAAGTCTATGTAGAAAATGAGTTCTACCCATTGGAAGAATAGGAGTATGAAGTGATTTTTGAGGGCCTTTCTGAACCTGTATTTTATGATTCTATTTAAAGAAAAGAAAGTTATATAGAGGTCCTGATAGTAGAACTGGGGAAGAAATACCAGGCTGAGAGACAGGAAACAGATATTCTAATCACAGGATTTTTACAATAACTAAGGCTCTGGAGGAAGTCAGACCATCATTTACCTTCACTTTCCCATATTCAATATAAGGAGACTAAAGTAGAGCATTTCTAAGATGACATTCAGCTATAAAATTCTACAACTTGAAAACATTTGGATCTCATTTCATTCAGATGGGTTTAGATCACTTTACTCCTGAGTTTATGATTTTCAATTTCCATGTCAATAATGGAAAGAAAATACAGCAATAAATAGCACTTTTTTCTTAATTTTATGTACCTGTACACCTGTTCTGTGAATAGAGTTACAGTCTGTATTTATAAAAACAGAAAAAGTAGGCAACCAATTGTATATAAAAATGCATTTATAGAAAAAAATTAACTCATAATATGTGCAACCTGGGAAGTATGTATTTAGGCATATAGATACCAACAGTCTGGGTGAAAGAAAGCATCTGATATAGATATGAAGAATACCCCTTCCTTGCTCCTAAAAGAGAATACCACATATGGTTGTGGGTTTTTATCAATATTTTGGGGAGTGTAACAAAATATTTGAATAAGTGTCTCAAATAATACCTAACACAAATCATTTGATACCATGACAGAGATAAACCAGTTTCAGATTTCTGAAAAATCTCACAAAATCAGAGTACACAGATCTATGAATGCCAATTTTTCAGAATGTTTTCCCCCAGTATCCTGCCATCATGACCCACTGGCATTTCCAGAATCTCCTATGTATGTCTGGAGGGCAATCAAGGCCACCCTAGCATTGAAAGACCCATGTGACCCCCATTATGAGATGGTTAACAGCAGTTTCTTGTCCTCTGAAACTAAGGAAGGCATTCTTTGAATGTGGGCTCAACATGAATTTTTGCACATCTTTAACCCATCAGGGTCTAAGATTAGATTCTGGGTATAGAAATACATAATTAAGAAGAAGGGTTCACAAAAATATACAATTAACTAATGTGTTTTGCTGATGCTGATCAGATTAACCACGTTTCTCCTCACTCCCGTCTGTATGGAATAATACCCTGCCTTCTATCTTGGTTGGCAAATTCCTATTAACTGTTCCAAGGAAGATCAAATGTTACCACTTACAGGAAGTTTCCCAAATTCCCTCAGATGAATTTCTTTCTTTCCTATTATCTCAAAGCATGTTGCACATGGCACCTTCAGAGCACTCGTATGCTGCACTATATTTAGTCTTCTATTTATGTAGCTCCTCACTGCTCAGAATTTGATCAGGGAATAGTCGACCCAAACATATTTCTGGAGAGTGTCAAGGTAAGAGGGCATGATAAAATACTATTGTAAAAAATAGAATTGGCTTGTTACTTAATTCAGTTTTGCCCAAAATTACTTGCACAAATGGTGAGATATAAACCAATATACTGCAGTCCAGAGTGGAGATTACAAATGAAAGGATGAAAGAAAGAAATGAAAAAAGGAAGGCAGGAGGTGGGAAAAAGAGAATGAGAGAAAAGGAAGGAAGGAAGGAAAGAAAGGAGGGAGGGAGGGAGGGAGTGAGGGAAGAAAAGAGAAACCTTTGTCGATTTGCAATTCTTATATTTAATGTCATTCACATGTGACTTCATGGTGTAGCTGCATGACATTTTATCATCCTTGATATTAGTCAGCTACTAGTTGGGTGCAGTAAATGGCTGCAACCACTGAAATTCTGAAATCAAATAATACAAAATCAAAGTTCTTTTTTTTCAAGGAATAAATGATTTATTTTCTTACCTTATTCAAAATATCTCAATGTGTTTTCAGGCGTCAAATTCAGAAAACTGAAAAATAGAAAAAAAATGAAGAATTAGATATCAGAAAGTCTATGTAAAACTTAGAAATATACCATCAAATGGAAAATTGGGGGGAAAGTTTTAAGCATACTCTGTTCAAGTCTTTGGCAGCTATATCCATGTAAGTTGATTTTACCCTTGATGAAAATAATTAATGCTATCCAGTTATGTCATGAATTAGAAATAATTTCAAATAAATAAACATATATGCATGCAATATTTAATCTCTCATTTTAAAAACTCTAAAATATGAGAATAAAAGCTTGTAGTCAAAAATTTGGCTTTGCCCAATTCAAATGAAATGATGCTAATATTTGAAGCCTACAAGGTGCCCAGTTTTCTTAGTTCTGCTCTGCTCTTGCTGGAACAGTGGGACAAACCTTATTGCTTTTTGACCTCCGAACCCAGAAGAGATAAATGTTTAATAAATACTTTTTGAGTGAATGAATTATCATTGTCTTAAATTCTCTCATTTCAAAGTAGGCCACGATTCATCACTTCATTGCAAATGTTACTGTCACCATCATCAGCTTCAAATTAATTAGATCCAGTCTTCTGTAGATAAATGACTGTGGTTGCTGACACAGCAAAATTTGCAGAGCATTGTAAAAGCCCCTTCCATCAAAAAGAACTCCTTGATTCTACAGTAGCCAATTTAAAATGCTATATTTCCTTTAAAATTGCTTTGTATGGGTCTGGAAATGCTTTCAGTCCTAGACAGCTAATGACCATACTTTTTGATGAGCACTCCTTTGCAGAGAAGTTCCATATTCCATGGATTCAATGGCTTGGTATGGGATAAATGCCATTATTATAATAGATCAGAAAAGCTAAAAAGAAAAGTATAATTTTTGAATCATACATTCAGGATAACTAAAACATTTTATGAGGCTGCAAGTATTTATTTGTATAAAAGAAGTAGAGTTATTCCAAAGTAATCCTATCATAAATCCTGTCCCCTAAAGTTAGTCCTGTGACATTGTCACATGGGTCATTTTGCCATCTACTTAGTAGCCTAAGTGGAGTTTTGCCCCACTTTACTTGCAATGGCTTCTGAGTTACCTTTCACATTTTCTGGCTTCATGTTATATCCCAAACGCATTGACACAAGGGTCAAGCAGCATTCTTATCAGTGTTTCCTGTTTTCACATAAGTAATAGCTGGCAACAAAGCCAACATTTGGGAATTTGTTTGCAGAAAGGGAGCAACCCAGCTCAGGAAGGGAAAGCAGAGCAATGCCTTGTACAGGCCAAACTTCTCATCAAAGGGGGATGCAAAATAATTAGGAAGGAAACCTGGGAAAATTGGGTTTCTCAGGTGGCACTAGTGGTAAAGAAATCACCTGTCAATGCAGGAGACTCCAGAGATGCAGGTTTGATCCCTAGGTCGGGAAGAATCCCTGGAGTAGGAAATGGCAACCTGCTCCAGTACTCTTGCTTGGGAATTCCCATGGACAGAGAAGCTGGGGGCTACAGTCCATGGGGTCACAAAGAGTTGGACACGACTGATGCTGATATGGGTGATATCTGCTAGCTTTAAATCCAACAATGGGCAGCAATATCAATATCCAGTGGAAAGAAAGTGGTACCTATTAGAGGACAAAGGGGATTGTTTTCACCCAGAAGGCAAGCACTGATGTTAACCTCTTCCAACAGAGTACCCAGTGTTGTGCATTACCAGTTTGTGAAGAGGTAGCAATCTGTTTCATCACATCAGATTTCAGTATTATAATCTGATTTAATATTACAGCTTGTTGGCTTCATGGCAGCATTTCAGCACAGAGATGTGTCCAAGAGGAGTCTCCCAAGGTTAAAATGTGTAAACAAATTAGTTGGACCTCTCAGGCAGGTGAGTGTGATGTCAGGAATCTTAACAGCAAAGGGCATTCTAAATAAACTGTTCATGGATTAGTTAAGATTTTGCATCTTTTTATATATATGTATACCTATGGCTGATTCATGCTGAGGTTTGACAGAAAATTAAACAATTCTGTAAAGCATTTCTCCTTCAATTAAAAAATAAGTAAATTTAAAAAAAAAGATTTTGCATCTTAACTAAGAGGAGAAGTGGAAGCAGAAGCACTAATACAGGGACCGAGGAGTAAGGGAACCACTTCTGCTCCGTTGTTGTCTCTGATGACATCATTACTGATAGGTTCTGTCATCACTGAAGTGGCAATGGCATGGTTCTGGGACCCAGGCTGCATTTTAGTTTTGTCGCTCCCGTTACACTGCAGAAGTCATTTCCACCTCTCAGCACCTCAAGTTTATTTGCAAAGTATGACCTAAAGTGTTAGTCACTCAGTCATGTCCCACTTTGTGATTCCATGGACTGTATCCTCTGTCCATGGAATTCTCAAGGCAAGAATACTGGAGTGGGAGGGAAGGAGAGGGTGAGATGTATGGAGAGAATAACATGCAAACTTACATTATGATATGTAACATAGATAGTCAATGGGAATTTGCTGTATGACTCAGGGAACTCAAAGGCAGGCTCTGTGATAATCAAGAAGAGTGGGATGCGGAGGGAAGTGGGAGAGAAGTTCAAGAGGACAGGGACATATGCATACCTATGGCTGAGTAAGCTCCAGGAGTTGGTGATGGACAGGGAAGCCTGGCATGCTACAGTCCATGGGGTTGCAAAGAGTCAGACACTACTGAGTGACTGAACTGAAACGAACTGAACTGATGGCTGACTCATGTTGATGTTTGATAGAAAACAACAAAATTCTGTGAAGCAATTACCCTTCAATTAAAAATAAATAAATTAAAAAAAGAATACTGGAGTGGGTTGTCATTCCCTTCTCTAGGGTATCTTCCTGACCCAGGGATCAAACCCAGGTTTCCTGCACTGCAGGCAGATTCTTTACCATCTGACCCACTAGGGAAGCCCATGACCTAAAAGCCTTGCCTTTTAGCACGAGTACTGTGAAGAGTAAATAGAGAAATTATGCAAACACATTTTAGAAACACTAAAATGTTATTAACACATAGTTTATTATTAGCCATTCACACTTTTCTTAGCCATGCAATATTACTAAGCATCCACTATGTGCCTCTCGATCTTCCTTTTTGTTTCTCAGATCACTGGCAGCCCCTCCTCTCTCTCTGATCATACTGACACCCGCCACCCTCACTCTATGTCCTGATAATCTCTGATTTCACCCTTTAAGACTCTGGTTAAATACTGCATTTGCTTTTCCTAACAACTCATGCCCCTCTCCAGACAGTTGATCATTCTTTCTCTCTCTTCGGTACTAGTGCTCTACCAAGTGTGCACCTAGGATTTTATGTATTATTATAATTGGTTTTGGTCCATCTTCTATTTGTAAGGTCTTTGCTCTCAAAGGCTGTAACATGTTCATGTTTGTATTTTCAACGCTGAGCCAGAGGGTGCTGGGAAATTGGAGATGTTTGATGGAGGAACAGTGGGAGAAGAGGTCTGTATGCATGGTCCATATTATTTCATTATTTCACATTTAACGAATGAATTTCAGGCATGGCAAGGGAAGCTTAATCCTATGCTTTGTGCATAGGATTTCTGCCTGTCTGTGCTGTCTAACCAACTAGCCACGTGGGCCACCAGAGTCCTGATTAAAAGAAGGACTTAGGAAATTTCTCAGAGATAATATTTTTATAGGAAGCCTTAATTGAGCAGGCAGTTAAACCTTCACCTGTTGGCAAAGGGATAATTCTAATTCCAGTGTAAGATGGTATTCATATGTGTCTAATGAACAGCCCTTTATGAACTCAAATCTGAGCTTGAGGGGAAAGGATGTGAATACACACTCAAAGAGCTAATTTCACTAAAACCTCTTTATGAAATGAAAGCAGAAGGCAATGAACCTTTATGTTCCCCAATTTGCACTCTTCCTATGCCACCAACTGTGTGTAACACAGAAGGAATAGGAATGGTCCCTATATTCTTCCCAGAGTAGAGATCTGGGCCATTACACATCAGCAGTGATAACCAGCAGAAGTGGCGCAGGCACTGATCAAAGCCATGGTGCCCAGAAGAAGGGCAGTAATACCAAGCAGTGGAGATAAGAATCAGACAGCAGCAGAGCTTGCCCCAGCCTCTGCAGGGGCCTCACCTGAGAACGGGGGCACAGGAAGGCAGTTAAGTGACCAAGGACCCTTTCCCTAAGCAGCCGCCTGTTGGCTTGTGAACTTCCCCTTCCTCTTCTGTTTTCCTCAGGCAACGCTGCTCCTCATCCCAAGGATGACTTTCCTCCCAGCCAGTCTTTTCAGCTCCTTTTAGCTGGATTCCTCCATCTGCCCAGAAGACACTCTCAGGCATTGCAGTGGCCCTGAGACCCCTTCCCAATCTCTCCTCTTTCTAGACTCCACTCAAGTGATCCCCTAGTGAAGTTCCAGCAAAAACACTAGGAATATAGATGGCATGCACTCTCTCCTCTGGGCCAGGGGCTGGGGGTGAAGGTTCTGGAGTCAAGAGAGTCTGGGTTCCAGTAGGGGGGGCATCATTTATATGTTCTTTGAACACATTGCTTTCTTTAAGTCTCAATTTCTTAACCTGTAGAATGAGGCTAAGAATTATACCTGCTCCACAGTCTATCAGCTGGATTAACTGAGCTAAGCAGTTAACAGGGTAAGAAGCACATTTAATGTGCTTTTAAAAAGTGAGCTGCACTTATTATTACTCGCTGACCCCATTTTGTGACCCCACAAATATCTTCCTGATAGAATGTGAACTTCTAGAGAGAAGGGATGGATTTTGTATTTCCTTCATCTTTATATCCTCGTTACTTACCATGATGTGGGGGCCTGGCTCCAGTAAATGACTCTTAAGATGTGTGAGTGTTTGAATAATTAACTGAATGAAGAACGTGGTAGCCTTTAAACTTTGTGCAGTAGATGCTACCCCCAGGGATGATAAGCAGGCAGAGGAAATTACGCTGCTAAAGGACAGCTGAAGGAAAGCAACGCTGAAGACTGACTTCGGAGGTTATATTATTGGTTCTTCAAGTGGTCATTTGCACAGTGTGACATCCTGTGATCAATGGAATCTGACCAGCCAAGATTCGGTGTCTTACTGTTGTTCTTATTAAATTTCCATCAGGTGAACACCTTTTAACCTTTGCTTAAATGAAATGGTTTTTTACAAAAACTAAATACTAGTGACTCATTTTCTAGAAGGGAAATAAATTAAGGAGAACTGAGAAGTATGCATAGGCCTTAGAGAAAGCAGGTTTCCTACTACACATGAAAGCAATATGACCTTTTTTAAAAAAATTTTCTTTACTTTATTGTGTTGGTTTTGCCATACAATGACATGAAACCGCCATGGGTTTACATATGCTCCCCCTCCAGATCCCCCCTTCCTCCTCCCTCCCGATTCCCTCCCCCTGGGACATCTCGGTGCACCAGCCCCGAGCATCAATCCTGGGCTGGCGATTGATTTCACATATGATAATTAAC